>JAQQZX010000040.1:24348196-24369738 GCA_030068355.1 Notoglanidium maculatum | reverse complement strand
CACATAAAGATATATTTTTTTATTTTGAGGTTTTTAAACAGTCTAGCCTGCTATTTTAAGAAGCAGAAAAATGCTTTTCTGTTTTCTTTTAATAACCTACTAAGAGCTCGAAGCCGACCAGGGTATGGGTCTTGACATGTTTTTTAAATGAATAATTAATATTCTCGCAGCTTTACAATCCATGGATCCTGCCCTGTCATGTGATGTTTACTGTTGTAGAGCATTTATAGAGTGCTTGGGGAGTGATGTTGGGTTGTAAGGTTCTCATACCCTGAATATTTCCACATTGTTCCACCCTTTAGACACGTTTTATAACAAAAACACGTCCTTTGTGTGGCACGCTCGCGGACTTCACCTGGGCTCTGTACAGCGTGACTCACAGCTACGCCTGTGTGTGTTAGAGGAGCGCGTGACGGTCAGTCCAGCGCGACCTGCACCGCTTCCTGACTCCTGCCAGAGACTCCGTCCATACCTAAATAAACATCTCGTGACTTTAAGAAAACTTCAGCATACGTTGTTGAATTCCTTTAAGTGGAGAATCCGAATGAGCTGTTACTATGGAAACGATAGAACACGTCACTATAAAGCTGGGATTCGCAGCTGCGCTACAGTCAGAGCTGCGGTTATAGAAAATTAATCAACGCCTCACTTCTGACCAATCAGAACCCAGAATTCACCAGCGCTATAGAAACATGAGCTGATGATCTGCGGGAAACACACACACACACACACACACACACACACACACACACCTGGTTGAGTGTCTCACATGCACACACAGCTACATGGAGACGAAACACATCTACAGACAGTAAGGAGCGCTCGATGCGTATGCATGCATTCTGTCTTCTGTCTCTCTCTCTCACACACACACACACACACACACACACACACACACACACACACACACACACACACACACGAGGTTGCAGGGCCCTAATGAGGCCCTGAGAGACCCTGCTATCCTGTCAGTCATCCACTGCACCATGCTGACATGTGGCTGACAACAGCAATGAGATATTTACTGGCACACACACACACACACACACACACACACACACACACACACACAAAGACAACGAGGATGGTGTGTGTCATTAATATGCTGGTAGGTGCCCAGATTCCCACCTTCTCCTTTTGCCGCTATTATGAATAACAGATTAAAATCAGTTCGTTATGAAGAATGACATGTTTGTTTCTTTACTTTTTATTATTTTTTATTTTCAAGGAATGCAAAACAAATGCGACTGGAAGCAACACGATGGCGGAGCAGAAAAGGTATAACCGGTGAAAATCCAACGTTCATTTAAAAATATGACCGTAAAATGTGACATATGACGTACGGGATATTATCTGCCATTAATATATTAACACGTTTTAAACCTCAGATGTGACGTGTTCGGACAGAAAAGATCAAATCGGTAACATATATGCATGTTTTTGTGGTCAAATTATTACACAGGGCAAAATTTTCACTTTATTGGTTTAGTAAATAAGATAGAGACGTTTATTTTACTATAAACATTCAAATATCTTCAGTGTGTCAAAGACGACCATTTCATTCCATCGTAAAAATGAAGAGCTGTCTCTTGCACTGACGCTTCGGATCCGTCCACTTTGGAAGATTTTGAACGTTTTGGTTCCGACAGCCAATCAGATTCTCTTATTCACGATATAGTCCAGAGGAGTGTTTCCATAGCAACCGGTCATCGTACGGCAGGCACTCGGCGCGTGCCGTACGAGCGGACGATTGTTTAACTTTGTCTGGAAGGAGTCTCCGGTTTCAGAGGGAAAGCGTTCTGTTTTCTGCCATCATCGGCTCAGAGTTTATGCTTATTCGCGATTTTTGCGTAGCATGAGAAGATACGTTTTTTGAGAGAGGGAAAAAAAAGAGGCAGGTGAGGGAATGACTTTATAACATAAGTTAGAACAAGATAACATTAACTGTAACTGTAAATGGATAAAAGAAGAGTACAACGTGTAATTATTTATTTAATAAAATGATTTGCACACATCAGCAAATCGCTGTGGTATGAAAGGAATAAAACACTTTTATAGGAAACGTATCAACGTTGGGATGCTGTGCTTCATCGCAGCACCTTGTCGTTGATTATTTTCCTCTAACTGCACAATATAGAGCGGTTTATTGTGGACATACGTGATGCGTATGTTAATATTTAGTTGGGTATACGACTCAAATGTGAACTTAGGCCACGCCCCCATGGAGGTAGCTCTGAGACTTGCTTAGCTTTTGTACAGTTTAGTATTTTTATAGCCAACGCTATAGCTAATTTGCTATGCTGTGCTATTAGCTATTGCTAATTTGTCTGACAAACCTGAGCAGCATAAGTGCGTCATTTTTTACGCTAATCTCATAGCTATATGCTTCCCTTGCTACCATGCAAAAAAAACCTCGTCAACATGTTTTAGGTAAACATCTTTTCTTCTTTTTTTTCAAAGGAGCTGTTAGCAATGAAGATCAAAGACGCCGAGACGAGGACAACGACGGCGCTGAGGAAATGAAGACAAGCCAGGAAAAAAAACGAAAGAAAAGAAAAGAAAAGAAAAAACTGGCGCTAATGCTATTACAGATAACGCTGGGCTTCCTCGGTATTTAGGAAATGGGACGTGCACCTTTGACACACAAACCTGACTGGCTAAAACCCTGTCGTTGCCGCAGCGCCGCCCCCGGATCTGAGCCGAGAGCCGCCAGCTCCTCGAAGAGCTAATGACCCATACAGAGTAATCACCTCAAACAAACACTTCATCAGAGGTGCTCAGACATGTCCGCCTGGCAGCACACACACCGGTGAGAGAGAATACACTCTCTCTCACACACACACACACACACACATACACTCAGGAGATAATTTGTAAGATGGTAACTCTAAACCCGAGCCGTGTTGTTGCATGTTTCTTCAGGGCGGGCCGGGTTCGGACTCCGATGCGCCACTTTAGGCCGAGACAATGCTGGGGAGATTACGGCTCCTGTTCCACAGACGAGACGAGCTCCTCTCATAACACGTAGCCCCCGGCAAACGAGACGCAAATAACGCTAATAAATACGAGCGTCTGTGGGCGTTAAACAGCACAAACGACAATAAGTGATCTTAGTTTATGGATTCATGAGCTACTGTACTGTACAGGGATGTGTGTGCTCTTGAAGCTACACATTTGTAAACAGAACCTAAAAAGTACATCAGTGGTGCACTATATTTACTAAAAGTACCCTTAAAAGCACCACACACTGTTTACAACCTGAAATATATTTCACTGCTCCGCAGTGTCGATTATTATCTGACAGCACACTCTGTGACCTCATAATCCCAGCATAATGATCTAAACTCAGGTCTCAAGGCATAAATATTGGCACCCACTTTTCAGCCATTTTGAATACTTGTTAACATGTCTGGCTGATTTAGTTTATTATCTTCAGAAAGAGCATCCATTACATAGATTAGTTATGTAATAATAATGCTACCTAAATGAACCTTAATGTAAAGCGTTATGCAAATTAGTAATAAATTCATTTTATGATTTTTACACTAGAAATGAGGTGCTTCCTAAATAAGTGACATTAGAATATAATACATGATTGTATATAAGGCAAACGTTTACATGTACTCCTGCGATACCTTGTGCGATAATCATGACGTCATTCTATCAGTTACACACAGTTTAAACAAAAATCTCTTTGTCGTTTATATTTATAATCCCATTTTATTCTTTATTTTTAGAGAACATGTGAAAAATGATTCAAAATACTAAAATGTGTTTGTTTTCTGTTAATCAACTTTGAGTCTGTTGTTTTAATAAATCCTGCTGTATGACTACAATTTTTTATCTGTTGTTGACCCATGTGTGTGTGAGTGTGTGTGTGTGTGTGTGTGTGTGTGTGTGTGTGTGTGTGTGTGTGGCCCCTCGGATGCCTCTTGGTGGGAGGTTTAAGGATCACGCTGCTCTTAGAGGATTCCGTCAAACCGGTATAAGTAAAGCCCTCACTAACAGACCTGTCTTATCCTCACTACAGCACCACCTTACTGCTGGACAACACACACACACACACACACACACTCAGCAGGGACCTGCAATTACAGCAGCAGCGTGTCATTACAGACTTATACAGCATGCTATTATCACACCCTTATAGACAGGAGAAGCAGGAGGAAGCCTCAAACCCTCGCTGTAAACGTTAAACCAGATGAAACCAAGCAGGACTTTTGGACCTGGGTCTTATTAGAAGTGGACATAATCCTGTGTGATAAAAAAAAAAAAGATCACCATGAAATGGGCCCCTACTCCTATTCAATTAGTCAAAGTTGTTAAAAAAAGGAAGTAGAAGAAGAAGAAGAAGAAGAAGAAGAAGAAGAAGCTATAGGGTGGGGGTGTGTGGCTTCTCCATTGATGGTCATGCCCTAGTTGTTCTTTTGTGATATGTAGCGGTGATGGAGGGGGGCCTACACGACACGTGAAGCAAACCGTCTGGGAAAGCGATGACATCATCAATCTCCGCCAGGGCTAGTGGACCATGAAAGGGAAAAAAGTTTTTAAAGAGAGAAAAATAAAGCTCTCTTAAACTCTTAAAGCCTGTGTCTCAAATGTGCACTTGAGTGTTTAAGTAGTACACGTCTTATCTTTTGTAACTTTAAAAAAAAAGCTTTAAGATATATATTTGAGCCTTAATTTTGTACTTTTTAGAGTGAAGCTTTAAAGGCGCACTACACATACAATTCCAGTTAAACGTACCGTACAGTTTAAAGGTACAAAAGTTGAACACTTGATGGTACCACATGAACAAGGAATGCTGTTGTTTCTCTGCATTTTCTTGTCATGTACAATGACAAAATATTGTGTGTTACATGACAACTGACACTGTGACCGTCTCCACAGGAATGAGTTGCCATTTTGAAACCTTGAACGTACGTATTCACTTTTTGCTCCTTATTTTAGTCAAAACTACAAACTTCAACAAATTTCTTTTTGCCATTTTTAGTGCATCATCTGGGTATTAACAGCGTACATCATCTACCAGCGTGTACTTGCATGCACGAGTGAAAAACGTGAGACAATCTTTGTTGAAAAAAGTAATACTGAGGTCAAAAACAT
This sequence comes from Notoglanidium maculatum, assembly GCA_030068355.1. Classification (NCBI taxonomy): domain Eukaryota; kingdom Metazoa; phylum Chordata; class Actinopteri; order Siluriformes; family Auchenoglanididae; genus Notoglanidium; species Notoglanidium maculatum. The sequence continues at coordinate 24,364,632 of JAQQZX010000040.1, read as the reverse complement.
TGATCCACGTGAATTGGTCCACTAATAAACAACTCAGGATAATGATGATCCATAAATATCCATAAATATCCACAAAGTAGGTCAGTATTTCCCAATCTTGATCCTTCTCCCCCACTGCACTGCACATTTTCTGCTCTAACACACTTAATCTAGCTCATCACCTAATTAGCAAACCCTCCATGACGTTAAAAAAAAGCCGGAAATCAGACTGAAATATGCAATGCACGATGGGGCAAAAGGAGAATTTTTTTTTTTTTTTTTTTTTTTTTTGGAAAAACACTGATGTAGGCTGATGCCAGGGAACTTATTTAAAGACGCCCCCTTGAACAAACTGTTCCTTTAAAAAGCTCCTCTCCCTGCTGAGTCGTTACGATTCACTTCACTGAATCGGTTAAGTGAATTACGAGTCATTTGATTTATCAGCGTCCAAAATTGTTTGGTGGCAAAAATATTATGTGCAGATATACTTTTGACCCCCTATCATTCACTGTTTCATTGCCTACATAGTCTATATAACAACCCTTTTTGTGTGACTGAGCATAAACTAGCATTCAGTTAGCATACAGTCGAGAGAACAGTGTTGCTAGGCAAATAGGAAACTTAATAGTTTAGCAGTTTAGCTAATGACAAAAGAATCCTGAGTACTTTTTGTCTTGTGGAAAAGAAAACTTAATATAGGAATTTGTACGATTATAAACAAATCCTTAATTACACGTATTATCATTATTAAACTTTCTTTTCTTAATAATGTTTCTGCGACTGAGCAACATAAACAGTTTGCACAGCTCATGAACACATCACCGCTAACGGAAAATAATAATAATAATAATAATAATAATAATAATAATAATAATACATTTGTAAGTTATAATAATAATAATAATAATAATGTTTCTGTAAGTTTGTGCTTTAACTCTGATAAAGTGTCTTAAAGAAATCAACCCAAAACAACTGTTATGGACTGTTATGGAGTCGGGAGCGCGCCGCGAATCGATTCAAACGACTCCCGAAGTGATTCCTTCCCGCGAATCGAACGCTCGTGTCGTTTTTCAGCGCCGACTCCTCCTCTGCTCCCGCGTTTCTAAACGCACTTGCGCTCCGCGCGCACTGCCCCAACCAGCAGCTCAGCGTGCACGCGAGCGGATAGATCATTCTCCTGTCTTACAAAAAGGCTTATTTTCTTTCTTTTTCCGGTTTTTTTTTTTTTTTTTTAAGAACACAGCCGAGACACCGCGTCGTGCCTGCGGAAGGGATTAAAAAACACGAACTGGCGATATTTCAGATGTTGTTTTTTTATATATATGTATAAAAAAGAAGCCATTTTTTCGTCGCTCGCGCACACTTCGGGTTTAAAAAAAAAAAAAAAAGTCTCGCGAAAGAGAGAACGCGACGTGACCGTTGAAACTTTTTTTTTTTTTTTTTTGCGGCTAGCTAATCTCCACAGGATCCTTGTGGAAGCCGAGTGAGGCTACATACTGTGTCGGGAGGTGCGGAAAAAAGGCTTAGTATCGACCTGTTGCACTCGAAAGTCGAGTTTGGATTGTAAGACGCGAATTTGAAGTTTTGTGGACTCGTTAATGTGCTTTTTTGGGGCGCTTTTGTTCTCCAAAAAAAAAAAAAGAAAGAACGAAGATTCATTCACTCCCTCACTCGACTCCCTCACTCGACTCCTCCATCACAACCAAGAAGTTTTACTCGAGTCTTGCAACACTTTTTGAGGTTGTTATTTTGAAGTGTTTCCAATGAGCTGGATTTCACAACGTAGTCATGGACAAGTTGGATTTCGCTTCTGAGGATTACTACTGAAAAAGTGTGGTGGAGTTTGTTTGTTTTTTTCCCATGTATTTTTCTTTCTCCAATGCTAAGCGAGAACTGAGCTAACACTTTGTTGTTTTTAGTAGCCTGCAGCAAGCTACAGTTCCTGAAACCGCACAGTTTTTGGATTTTAGCGCGTAAAAACACACATATCTCCAGAGTCAACATGCCGCAGCTGAATGGAGGCGGAGGAGACGAGCTCGGGGCGAACGATGAAATGATCTCGTTTAAGGACGAGGGCGAGCAGGAGGAGAAAACCGCCGAGAGCGTGTCCGCTGAGAGGGACCTGGACGACGTCAAGTCGTCGCTGGTGAACGAGTCGGAGAACAACAGCAGCTCGTCGGATTCCGAGGTCAGTCCAAGTCTTGAGGAAATTAAAACGTGCGCGCGCAAAAAGAAACCTAGTAGGTGTAGGCATTGTGTCGGAAACCGTGACCTTCTGCTAATTAGTGCGCGAGGTCCCACGTTGCCATGGTGACCCTCAACCGCTCCTGCCTAAACGCTAGTGTGGATTTCGTTTGGGACGTTTTAGATTAGATAGCATGCGTGTAGGTGTTGATGGAAGTGTCTGCTGTCTTTTCCAGCCCACAGAGAGACGCCCTCAACCTCGTTCCGACGTCGAAAGTTACGAAAAAGCCCGAGAGTGTTTTCACGAAGGTAAGATTTCCTTGCTTTTCATTCTGGGGTGTGTTAATATTTCCCCCCTGCCGCCATTTGGCTGTAATTCTTTCCCCTGGTTTTCATTTCCCTCTAAGCACTGAGGAGACAACAAGATGGAGGAGGCCTGTTTAAGAGCCCGCACTACCCGGGTTACCCGTTCCTCATGCTCCCGGATCTGGCCAGCCCGTATTTACCCAACGGGGCTCTGTCTCCGACCGCCAGGACCGTGAGTACCCTCACACACACACACCAGCCGTGTCCTCACTGCGCACTTTTAATGAGCCCGCAGCACACATTTCTAATGGCCCGTGTTACCATGTCCTCCCAGCGCTCCTCTGAAGTTTAGCACTCCGCCTGAACTTCACGTGCACGGGATATAAAGTGCAGCCGTAAGCACCGACTGCGGGTTTTTACCATGTGGCGCGACGCAGCCAGCCGTATTTGCCCGTATCGACATTTGCGCCTTGCTTTTTCAGCCATGTGCATGCACACACTCATCAGACATTGTTATAAGGCACTTTAGAGGTCATCTCGAGCTTCCAGACACACCGTGTGTAAGTCGGAGATACTCCACACACCGCGCGTGTTTTGATAGGCATGCAAACGGATTGCTCGAGCCTTGTGACAAGTGCTTGTTTGTTATAGGGGCGTGGCCAATCAAATCATTGTTAGTAGCTCACACGACCGCAGAATGTGTGTAAACGGCGCATGTGCTGCAGGAACTCGAAACGCGCCCATTCTCTGCCGTGTGTTTTTAAACCCTGTCTGTGTTTTAAAAGTTGGTTTTGTTTTGGAGGTGATGGAACACCGTAAGAGTGCCTATATACCGAAGCAAAAGCACTAAACCTCTTTTCCTACACGGTTAACTGTCTTTACCAACATGTCAGTTCAGACAGGAGGTTATTTCTGTATAGAAGGTAAAATATGGCGTGATCTTTCCAAACACAGTTTGTTTAAAAGAAGAAAAAAAAAATACTGACATGTTTAAAATCCCAGAGATTCTCCGCTAGTAACATGATCACTCCACCTCCACGTGTCAAACTAATCCAGTCCGAATAAGGAACAAGTCTTATTCTGATTAACACACTTCTTCAAGTAGAAGCAAGCAAACACGACTTATTTACTTGGTGCCTGTGGTATTCGCAGGCCTGTGTGTGTGTGTGTGTGTGTGAGAGAGAGTCGAGTTATGATTCATGTTTTATATCCGGAGTGATTTAGTGACAGGACGCTGTCATGGTCCTGGCTGTGCTGGTGCCAGTCTTTGTCTCAGTGTGTCTTTTGCTTGGCTGTCACCCTCGTGTTTGTGTGTGAAATGCTTGGGGGATGGAGCTAACACCATACCGAGTGAGTGCACTTCGATTCAGAGCTGCCTGACGTTTGCCAGCAATTAAGTGTCCCGAGTTTGCTTGTTTTTCCCCCGAACCAAAATTAAATTAGAGGAAAGTGCTATTCAGAAAGGTGAATTTCCACTACGCAGCCAGTGTCCCGAACGTCAGGGTTCGACTTGGCGTCTCATCCTGTGAAACGTTTATTAAAAAAACAAAGCAAAAACCAGCTTCCCTGTGTGTGGTATAGCCATACATGTAAGTGAATAATATTGATGTTGGCCCCGCCCACCTCTTCTTTTCTGTTAAATCCTTGAGGTGTTTTCTCTGCTGAAATGGTGGCCAATTGGGTGGAAAAAAAAGCCAAACTGCAGATTTTTTCCTGGTGCCAACATTCTGTCTGCGCGTGTGTGTGTGTGTGTGTGTGTGTTTGGCTGTTTTTGTCTTGTGCAAGGCGTCAGGTTCTGGATGTTTGTGAAACCTCAGATGCCTCATTTGTTCGAGTTTAGCGTCGTGTTCTGGGAAAGTTGACCAGCCCTTTTTTAGCTCGTGCACTGGCTTCTTTCAGCGTCGCTCGCAAAAGAACTCGGCGGGCATTCATGTCAGGAGAAAGAAAAGTTTAGTCCTCTGCAAAAGTGAAGCTTTCTTTCTTCTTTTCTTTTCTTTTTTTTTTTTTTTTTTTGTTAAACGTAAACTGCAAACCATTTCTTCTAAATCTCTGGGTTACGCCACTATTTATTCCAAACCCACAAATCCCTTTCCTTGCCCTGAATCCCAAATGCGTTTTGATTGGAAGCAGCCAAGCATTTGACTGAAAAGTAGCACAAACCCCCCCCCCCTTCTTCTCTTTGCCAAACTCCTTCTCCTTCTTTTTTTTTTTTTTTTCAGCTCCCCTCGTTCGGTCTCTCTCTCCCTCCTCCTCCTTCCCTCTCCCAGTCCTCTCCATTCAATTACCGAGGCGTTAGGCCAGCATTGTTATTCAGAGGGGGTGCTTGATGGCTTCATTGCGCCGCTCCGTAGGCCCTCATTAGCGTAATGGCCTCTCCTTACGCACTAGGTGCATACCTTTGCAGAGATCCTCTTTTGTTTCTTAGCATATACAAGGATTTTCGTAATCTCCATCAGCAGCTCTTCTCCCTCCTCCATTTCCATACTCCGCTAATACCGCGTGCATTTGCGTACTCCAAATGGATTTTTTTTTCTTTCTCGAGAGCTTTATAGGTTTTATCTCGGCACCGTTTTGCATAGCTGTTAGACACGTTCGTGAAGTTCGCGCAGGCATCACGCCGGCGTCGTTTCAGGTCAGGATGCCGTCCATTTCTTTTTCGCCGCTTAAACAGATTAGCAAGACTTTTTAACATCGCACGTCACCTTTTTAATGTTTTGTTGTTTTTTGCGTGTTTGTGTTAATGTGAGCCGTCGCATTTGCAGTAAGTAGTCAGATAATCCAGTCGAGGTAGTGCCAAGACTTTAGTGTGTGAACTTATCAGATTTAGCCCAAGGTGCAAGTCGGGGGGTGGGGGGGGGGTGTACCTGTGTGCACAAGGCGGACGAGCTTAGCCTGTCAGTCAATCAACACCTTTTCCGTCTGAGCCGTGACTCAGCCGCTGGAGTGGCCGGCATTCTTTACATATTTACGCACCGATCTTAAGCCAGGGCCCTCGCACAGCGCCGCAGATGCAGCTGTCAAAATCCCACCAGGACCTTTCCAAGCAGACCAGAAGAGGCCCTGCGTCTGCCCGCATCTCAATTATCCGTCCCCCCGCCTCCTCAAACGCAAACTGCCGAGTTTCGAAACAAACGCACAAATACGCATCCTGTTTGCCAGGAGGATAAGCGTTTAGTCCGAGCTTTTTTTTTTTTTTTTTCCCCCTTCCCCCCCTCGTCTGGAATGCAAGTAAGTGCTCATGCTGTTCTCACAGATCATTCTGAGGCCGAGATTTGTGATGGTTGACAGGCAGAGATTTCTTTTTTATTTGTTTGTTTATTTATTTATTTATTTGTAGACCTCGAGTCTGGCGCATTTATAAGCAGCACAGATCTCGGGAACCAGTTCTGAATCAAACACGAGCGTATATAAGCGTGCATCGTCGAGAAATCCTCGTTTATGTTTCACGAGATGCCAAGGAAAGGAAGAGGAGGGCTTGGAGAAGGTGATGAGTTCAATCAACGTGGCCGCGTACGACTGCGGCGGACAGTTTACCTGCCGCATTGCGTCCAACCTCCAAGTTAAGCTGTTACTTTACAGAGAAAAATACATGTAAGAACCCTGAACAAAAATGCACCCGAATAAGTAACGCGAATCGAATCATTTGGATCACAATATCTTCAGACGTATATATATTTCTTTAGTATCGTAATTGCAGCAGAAGTTAACGTCGCTTCTACAGGTGTTTGCAGACGTGTTCACGAGTAAATCCGGCTGCTAAAAAGCAGACGCGGCGGTCAAGCGCCATTTCAGGCGCAGTATGTGAAATAAAGATGTCTCCTTTTCCCGGAAAACACACAGCTTCGCGGTTCGTTTTCGCCCTCTCGGATCGTTTTAGCTCGGAGAGATGTTTTCAGACTTATGAAAATGGTTGCGGTGTATCAGAGTTTGGAATACCTGTGGGAGTTTGAGCAGGAATGTAAATATTGAGGCGTTAAAAGGAAAAGGCCATTATTCTGCCGTAACCCCTGCTCTCGCCGGCTCACGAGGCGCTTCAGAGCTTCCGAGCGCCTCATTGTGAGACGCTTTAAAGAGCACGATGGTGTTTGTGCGTGTGCGCGCGCGCGCAGGTGTGCAAATATGACCGCTCTGCGACCGCGGTACGACTTTTCATAAACATAAATATAAAGCAGGTCTGATATCATGGGCGAGTGCTAGCTCCTCCCTAACACTCCTGTCGGCCATCTTGTTCACCTGAGCTACGGCGCGGGACGTGCATTCGGGACGAGAGTTCATGTAAAGAATTCCATTTGTTGTGTGATTTAGATTTTAGCTAGTCTTTAACCAATTAATCACTTTTGAACAAAGTCTGGCGCCAAATAGCTCAGTGAATGAAGTCTGTCAGGTTTTTTTTTTTTTTTTTTAAAGCTCATTATCACCGTAATGAGATCATTTTGATAGCTTTTTTTTTTTCCCTTTAGCATTGTAAGTAGTGGAAACGATGCAACATTCCAAGACCCGCCCAAAGTGACTCACTGGTTCACTATCCTCAGTCTTTTATTCACACAGGCTTAACTTTGTTTACCTTCTAGACTTTAGGCTAATAATGAAATTGTAAGGAAGGGTAGAGAGAGGCGTGTTTGTTCAGAAAAAAAAAAGTAAGAGTAAGCGACTGCGTGTGTGCTTAGAGAGGTCCAGTGTATGGAGAAGCGTAAGCAGATGTAAAAGTAGTCAGGGCATCTTCGTGTCCGGTGAAGAACTCGCTACATGCAAGCAGTAAGGAATGAACCGCTTCCGGGTGCGCCGTTAGAGGAAAATAATCACCCGTGTGGCGATATAATGAAGCGGAATCACACTCCGGAGTTACACCCGGTCGCCGATTATTTTCCCAAAACGGCACAATTAAAAAGCAGCACGTCAAACTTTTTATCCATTTATGGTTACATTCAGTGTTCCTCGAACTACATGTCGGTTCCTTTTGTCGCTTACTTATAAACAGTTGCTTTACTGTGACGTAGTGCTGACATTGAGACTCCCCGTGTAGGCTGTTACTATGGAAACGATAATGTATTACAACAAGAAAGTGACTCCTGGCCGATCGGATCCGAGAATCCAGCAGCAGCGTTGTTAACGGTACTGCAGCACGAGCGAGGAATTCCTTCAGAGGAACGCGGCTTGTGTTATTTACATGACCGGAAACGAGTTTAGCATCTCCTCAGCCCGTCTCCGTCCCTGCGTCCTCAGCGAGCGGCCGTTTCGCAATCGCGTAGACGTGTGTGACTGCGGCTTTAGTGCGCTGGCGCCCACGCTCGCAAACAAACGCAGCTCGGTGGAAACGTTGGGCGCCGTGTTTAGTCTGCTGCGCCGGCTAACTCTGCACGGTGGGAGGGAGGATGAAGTCAGTCTCCTGTTCCTGCAGGGTTCTTGCTGTGCTGGATGTACTTTAGTACCACATTTAAATCTAGTACCGTTTCCCGGTCGGCTCCAAACACACCTGTACGCCAGAGTATCATCGTGATGTTCATTACTGAAGGAGTACTAGTGCGTTCCGTCCGTTTCATTCTGTCCTTTGGTTTTGGTATTTTTATCCCCCAAAGTGTATGAGGCGGGGGGCGGGGGGCATGTTAGTTGAGGTATTTTTCTACATTCCTGTTTAGTTTTGCCCCAGAAAAACACTGCAGCTCTTCTTTATCTCTCCGCTCGCTCTCTGCCATTAGATATTCCGTTTATAGTCCTAGGCGGCTTTTCAAGAGCACGGCCCTAAAGGAGGGATTCGGCATCTCTCTCTGACACACGCGCACACACGCGTGCGCATCGTCCTGTCATGTCCTTTGAAGTGATTCAGGAAGAGTACACGTATAAATTTATCTGCTCATCAATTTATTAATCCGAGGCGGGTGTTTTGGTTGGCGACTGAAACCCTGCTTGCTTTTGGAACTCCTCTTTTGGGAGGATACGAGTCTCTAATGACAGCACGCGTGTTTTTAAAATGCTTTAATTTGTTTTTGTTTTCTTCGTCTTCCTTTCCCTCCGACGCATCACTTCCTGATGCATAGCGCCGGATATTACCTGAACATAATAATTAAACTCACTACCATAAGCAAATTCCGTATTTATGCCTAATCTCCTTTTATCCCCCGTTCGCATTTACTCTGATTGCTGTTTAAGGGTGTGTATACTTACTGCTCTTGCCCAGAGCACCATTTAACAGCGCATAGCAATTCCAGTGTTAGCCTAGCCCCCCCCATGCAATTAGTAGAAGTTGGCTAGAATGAGCGTTAGCTCAACAATTAAAGCCTCAAACACAATAAAGCCCGAGGCGTTCCTGGAGTCGGAGGCACAAAAGCTAATTTTGCGGCGGAGATGCCATTAGCATGAGAAGTGCAAATTGTTCCGAGTGCTCGTGCGTAGAACTGTCGAGGCATTCGGACTGCGGGGAGGGAAAAACACCTGAGTTTGTAAAGTGCAGGTTCATGTTGTTTCTCATGATGCGTAATGGAAAAAGATGGCACCTCACAGCTGCGCACATCATCCAGAATAAAGAGCGCTGGAAGTGCGGCGGCGTTCTTAACGTATACGTGATATGGGCACCAACTGACCCAGTGTGTGTGTGTGTATGTATGTGTATGTATAATGTAAGCCTATAGGGATGTGTGTGTGTGTGTGTTTTGGCAGGGATCATGTGTCCACGCCGCCTCCGCTCTCGTAGATATCAGTGCCCTGCGGCCCCAGACGCCCAGGTTTGCCCCCCTAAGAGCAGAAGGGCCAGGGGAGAGATCCGTCTCTGCCTCTCTGGGGCCGATAAGACCTCTCAGGCCTGATTGATAGCGCACCCCACTCCAAAAAAAAAAAAAAAAAAACCCCAGCGTCTCCTCCTTCTTCGCCTCCTCCGCCTCAGCTGCAGTGAGGGCCTCAGGGGATGACGTGTGGCCCCTCGCTCTGAGTCCGGGGTTTTATTTCACGTGTAGAGGCATCTAGGCTCTTAAAAACCAGGGCACTAAGTGCTAGACTCCAGGCTAATAAAACCGGATTGTTCCGAATGGGGGAGGGAAGGTGAGAGAGAGAAAGAGGGAGAGAGAGGAGGGGTGCACCTCCTAAACAGAGCTTCATCAGTCTGGTATTCCAACCAGATGGTTTCAGTTAAAGCTTAGCAGAGAGAGAAAGAGTGTGTGTGTGTGTGTGTGTGTGTGTGTGTGTGTGAGAGAGCGAGCGAGTGTGTGTGAGTGAGTGAATGAGTGAAGGGGATAGAGTCTGAGAGATTTAGCCATGATAGGAAGCTGCTTTTAGGTGCTGCATGATGGCAGATCGAAAGAGGCGACAGTGCCGATAACAGCGGGAGTCACCGATGGCAGCCCACGAGACACACAGACAGTCGTGTGTGCGTGTGTGTGTGTGTGTAAAAGAACAGCAGAGCCGCACGGGTAATTAGACAGAGCAAGCGGTTTGCAGTCCTAACCACTGGCATGCATACAAGAAACAAGGACGAGCATTATGTACGCGCTACTCCAGCGGCGTGCAGATTTAAAACGCCGCTGCACTTGTCTGCCAATCCGCCGACTGCTGGCGCTTCATGCGGCGTGTGTGAAGGAGATCGGATTCCCTCGTAGAAGGCATGTTGGAGATCAGAGCAGGGTGTGTTGTGCGAGCTAAAGGCAAGCTCTGGGTGTTGCCTTATTTCCTCACAATTGACCTCGAGTCATTATGTTGAGAAGATTGATTTTGGTGTTTATCACACTAATACACATCAGTGCATGCAGTAAATCAGCGCGCGGCGGTGTACAGGCTGCTCCACGTCATGCTGTGTTCGCTAGCTGGCAGCGTTGTAGAGTGACTCAGATGTTAGTTTCTTTCTGCAACAAGTTTTCTTGTGTCAAACTAACGCACTGATGTTTCTCTTCTGATGAAAGGATTAGCCTGTTTACGCTCGGGTTCTGTGATACTCTCCAGAATAGAGAGAGAGAGAGAGAGAGAGAGACAGAGCAGTTGGTGGAGAAAATCACGCATGTGCTCATGATTTTAAATCTGTCCTTTTGTCCTTTAATCTGAGCACTTTTCATGCCTTCTAAAGAAGTCGCCATAGTCAATGACCGCAGCTCCTTATGTGAGAGATTAGACGGTTGTAGTAATAGTTATTAATAATAATAATAATAATAATAATAATAATGCAGCTCTGAACAGCTCCGTCCTGAACGCCGCCATTTTCTTTCGTTGTGTCCATCGGTACTGTAAAAACGTACAACCTCTTTCACCTCACAACATCCTCCATGTCTCCTCTGCACAACCTGTGGTATCCGTCCAATCAGATTAGTGACCTAGTCATGTGTCCAGTCACATGACGGGATGCTGTAATTCAGCCATGCACACTGCCTGATGGATCTGCTTTAAACTATTGTTACAGAGCACACCGTTTCTCACTCGCAAACACGCACTAGTCACCGATGACCTGCATAATGGGTCCGGACGTCTCTGGCGCGTCGGGCTCCTGTGTTACGCCAGCTGTCATCACAACCCGGCGCGCACATGTGACTCTGGCGTTAGCCTCAGTTTGATTTGGACGATCTTTGCAACAGAACTGAAGGTGTGTGTTGTTTTAGTGAACATGGAGAGTGTGTATGTTAGAGTGGCTGGGCTGTAGAGAGTAGAAGTGTGTGTGTGTGTGTGTGTGTGTGTGTGTGTTGGCAGGAGGAAATCTGGCGCTGAATGGGCTCTTTCAGTGTCTCAGACTGTAAAGTATAGCAGGACAAAGGCCTCAGAGCAGTAGCTGAGACACACACACTATTGCTGAAGCTGGGGACTTGAGCAGTGCGCACACACATTGATCATTGCACACCTCTTGTGATGAGCATGTTGTAGTAGTGTATCAGTGCACAGTGTTAAGTGTGCTACTTTCGGGCCGTCCGTCTGCTTCACCTGGCTGCTATTGAGAACCACACTGTTTTTAATCCTGCAGTCATAGGCAAGGGTGCCAATACTTTAGCTTTAAAAATAGTGAGATTTTAATCAAGTAAGGGTCTGTCTCGTAGAGCCTAGTAGCTTTCCTGTGTGTGTGTGTGTGTGTGTGTGTGTGTGCGTGCTCAGCAGGTGGGTAAGTTGTATATTTGCTGCTTTATGGATTTTCCGTGAACAGTCTGACTGCAGCATTACGCATGTGAGCTTCAGCGTCATAAAACTCTCTTAAACTAATGCTAGGATCCTGCCCGTCTCGCTCTCGGCGGGCCCGTCTCGCTCTCTTCGTTGCACTCTCTGTGCCTGTCTCGCGCTATTTCACTGTCTCTCTTCTTTCCGATTCTCTTTCTCTTCCTATCAATCTCTCTTACTCTCCCTCTCTGTCTGTCTCTCTTTCTCTTTTTCTTATACCCTACACACTATTGCTGTCACATGCTTTCTTTCTCCCCTTCTATAGCTTTGTCCTTCTCTTCCTACAATCTCTGTCTCTCTCTTTAATCCTCTCTGTTTCTATCTGTTTCTCTGTGTGTGTTCGGGGTGTGTGTGTGTGTGTGCGCGCGTGTGTGTGTGGTGATTAGCCTCTTGGCCCTGGTGCTGAATACTCTCTCTGTGAGACTAATTCGGGGTCAAAGTCTCTCTCTGTCATTTAATCGCATTTGTTTGCCTACACCTCAGACTTACCTCTATACACACACACACACACACACACACACACACACACACACACACGACTCCATCGCACTCCTACACATGTACACGCAGACACCTAAGTTTTTGGTGAGATGTCAGTCATTACTTTTTTCCAAGAGGGTGAAGGGTGAAAGGTCAAGGTGGTGGGTCACAGGCCTGAGTGGGGTTACTGAGACCTCTGCTGTGTGTGTGTGTGCATGCGCATGCGTGCGTCTGCTTGATGATTGACACCGAGACTCACTTTTCTGACATGTTAAATATTTACCTCTCGCCACATAAATCACGCATTCTGTTCAGGCGACAGTTTGATCCTCAGGAATGTTTTTCTCTTTTCTCTTTTTTGCTTTATTTATTCCTTTTTTGCCTCCATGTTTGCACAATCCTGTAATGTCAGTTTGTGCTGAATTGCATACAATCGCTGACAGTACAATCTTTCTGTTTACACGAGTTTTAATAAAACGTGTGCGTCAGTGCTAAATCGACAATCTTCATGACTTTCCGTTCCACATGTTTCTATACTTCTTACATGAAATCTTGGCTTAAGCATCCAGTCACTTTTATACACACACGCACGCACTGTGCCTAAAACGTACATACAATACAAAGACCTTGGCTTTGAGCATTGTTTTAAAAAAACGACATCCGTGTCTCTCATTTCAGCTGAGCTTTTACTGGCCGTGCATCTCGTGTTTGTGGATCTCCGAGGCGTCACGCTTCAAGGCGTCTTTGTGGCTTCGTCTTCTAAACAGCAGGTTTTTGGAGATGTTTCTTGACCACTTCGTTTCATTGACTATTGCACCAAAAATGTCTAGAGGAAGCCCAGTGTATCGCTGATTTAAAACGAAGAACTTTATTTAATCGTGCGCACAGTAATTAATTAAGCTTAAAGGTAATTATTCTGGAGGAACGTGCTGAACTTCAGGAGTTTGTAAAGAACGCTTGGGCTTAAATGGAGCACTGAAAAGCCACACAGAGTTGATTTGGAAACTGTCCTGAGGCTGATGGTGCGCTTACGCACTGCACTCCCTCTCCAGTCTTCTTTCACTCGTGTGTGTGTGTGTGTGTGTGTGTGTGTGTGTGTGTGTGTGCTGTTTCATATTAGCGTTGAACTCCCGATTTATAAAGCATGCAGTAAACTCTCTCCTCTAATTGCCTTCCATTTTCTCTCTCTGTCTCTCAGTGCTCATCTTGTTCTTTCTCCTCTTGCGTAACCGTCTGAATTAGTAGGTTTCATTCATCCTCTTTTTCCTCCCCCCTCAATTCCACACAGTTAACCGTTCGCAGAGTTTTCTAGGTTTTTTTTTTTTTTTCCGCCAGAGAACGCGGGTCTTCAGGGACTTCCTCCAACCTGGCTCATGTTTCCCGCTCTCGTGCGCTCTCTCTCGCTCTCGCACAATTCATATGATAACCAACGCAGCTCGATTTAACACACTCTGTCACATTTCCCATTAGCCGTGCGTTGCCACGTGGCTCAGATTGCACCGCTGCTCTGCTGCGTTCTGATTGGTCAGAATGTATACATGCGTTCGCTGTTGTCGGGTTTACTTTCGTGCGCTTGTTCTGATACATCATGGCTTCTATACTAAGAGCTCGCTCGCACGGAGCCGCTGATAACAATTGTAAGATTCGTGTAATGGAAGGAGTCTCCAGTGTCCGAGCTGAGGCTGTAACTTTAAGCTTCATGACGTCTTCAGGACTCCGTAGCCGAATTTTATTTATTTATATTTTTTGAGAGAGAGAGAGAGAGAGAGGCAGGTGATGGAGCGACTGTTTGTCGCTGCCGTAATGTAGGCAAAAACAGGAACGAACTTGTCCTGCACACATTAAATGTAACCCAAAGCTGATAATAAGTATGCCGTGTTTTGTAAATTAAGCACACTGGTGGTGTTGTGAAGAGGAATAAAAAGGATAAAACACTTGGCTGTGTTCTTTGTGGAAAATCGAAAATCCTTCAGTTCATCTTCAGCCTGTTGGTTGTTTTCCTGTAACAGCATGACACCGTTTTATTCCTTATATTACGCACGTTACGGATCCTTAAAAACTGAGCGATTTGAATTTTTTTTTCTTCTCGAGAGATGATTGAGCCTAACCCTACAATCTTGAATATTTTTGTTGAAGATTGAACAGTCAGGCTGAGATTCACATACACGACATTCAGCTTTGCTACTCCGTCTTAAAGTGTCTTTTTGACTTCCTTCGTTTGTCGCCATGTCGGTGGGTTTTCGTGCTCCCGTCCAGACGGAGGTGAGGCCAGGTACGCAGATGCAGCGTTTTTACGAGACAGCCGCCGCCGCCGCATTTTATGGCTGCTTACCGTGCTGCCATGGATAAATCTCTTGATCGCTGTGTGCTGATTTTTTTAAATATTTGAAATCATATTTCCCCCCCTGTCTTCAGCTTGACAGTGCCCTTGTTTAGAGATGAACTTTGCTAATGATCCTAAAGTGTGAGCTTTGAAACGAGGCCCACACACGCAGCAGTCCGCGAGGTTACAGCCACTCCCGGGAACGTGTAACCTCCTTTTGTTTGTCCTCTTCTCCATTATCTCCATCTAACACGCTGTCTGTGACCCGAGCAGAGATGTCCAGGTGTGGTCCCGCTCCTCACAGACGCACGCTCACACACTCCTGTTTGCTTCTGTCATTGTACTCCGGAGGCTTCCTGTTTGCTCCGCTACGCCTGAAGGACTCAGGATTTCAGGCCCAGTTCTGAAGGAGCAAAAAAAAACAAAAAAACAAACCAAGTTCGTGCAGTGATAAAAAGCAGTGTGTTCTAAACAGACTTATGATGATCAGTATGAATAATAATTCACGGTATTCAGCATGCAGAGCGCTTGCTATCAGCCTGCGGGTGGCGCCGTGTGATATCAATCAGTATGTAATTGTTATTCGGGTCTTATACGTCTCTCTGGTTTTTATATGGAAAATGTAGCGCATGTGTGTTTGGTAAGGTGTCGGTCGTAACACGAAGCCTGAACAGATTTACTGAAAAGCCTGAGGCCTTCGGAGCTGGAACTCCAAGTCGCAGCGCTGCATGATCCAGCCAGCGTTTTTCCCAGCGCTGCCGGGGTGTCCCACATTTGGAAATACTCATGGTGTGAGTGTGTGTGTGTGTGTGTGTGAGAGAGAGAGAGGCTCCAGGTGAAGACGGAGACATGGATAGTGAGGGAGGTCTACACACACGTGGATATTTTTCAGAAAATTTAGTCCACCAAGTTCTCATCCATACGATCAGTGTCTTGGATATCTCCGTACATGCATAGCGTTTTCGAAACGGTTTTTCCCATTTACTTTCGTTTTCGAAAGTACGGCCTTTTTGGAAATCCCGCCATTGACCGAAACAGCGTTTTCGAAAATAGCACCGTTGACTTTAAAGCGTTTCCGAAAATGTATCCATCAATATCGAAAAACGTCTCTCTACACATTAACTGTGTCCTCAAAAATCTCTTTGTCCATACTAACTTTTTTTTTTATTTATTTTTTTAAAATCTTTCTCTGTCCAAATGAACAGCCTTTTCCAAAACAACCTCGCCCACACGAACAGCATTTTAGAACTCGTTTCCATCCACACGAACAGCGTTTTTCGAAAATATCTCCGCCCACGCGCAAACGCAAGAACAATTTAAAGCCCAGTGAACTGTCTCAGGAATAGCTTTAGGACCGTGAGTCCTGAGCGGCAGCTACAGAAGCGGAGGCGCAGAAAAGCACCAACATGGCCGGAAGTTCTGAAAAGAAAAGTAGCGTGTGGAGAGACGGCGAGGTGGAGCTGCCGTTTAAGGTCACGCCCTTCTGCACGAGGGTGTCGCAATATAACCAGGCGAAATTAAATGATCGACTGTGAGATTGCGGAGCCCTAGAACATTCAGAACACGCAGCACGTGATGTCAGTCGGATTTTCACGTACAAGCCATGTTTCAGTGAGCGTCAGGGACTTAAAATAGCGTTTCTGATTTACATCTTGAGAAGTGTGTGTGTGTGTGTATGGGGTCGAGTGAGTCTGAGCAGGCAGAGCTGGAGATCTGGGCCTCCACACACACACACTAAGCCATCTATAGACAGCTGTGGGATGTGTGTGTGTGTGTGTGTGTGTGTGTGTGTGTGTGTGAGAGAGTAGGAGTGGGTGGGTTTGTGTCAGAGGGGGCTGTGGAGTGAACACAATCACTGCTCTGTTTTCATAAGACTTGTGGTATGTGTGAGCAGAAACAAATGTGTTTAATTTAGCCCTCTTTTCTGTTCCTTCCACCCCTCCACCCTCTCTCTCTCTCTCTCTCTCTCTCTCTCTCTCTCCTCCAACCCTCCACCCTCTCTCTCTCTCTCTCTCTCTCTCTCTCTCCTCCACCCCTCCACCCTCTC
>JAQQZX010000040.1:24330604-24342578 GCA_030068355.1 Notoglanidium maculatum | reverse complement strand
CACACACACACACACACACACACACACACACACACACACACACACACACACACACACACACTTCTCTGCCTGCCTCCTGGGAGCTTGACACCACTAATGGCGGACACCGATGCAGCTTTCCTTAATGTGAATTCACCAGAAAGTGGTGTGCTTGTGCTTCAATAGTACAGCCTGAGAAGAGTGACAGAGTGAGCGAGTGAGAGTGTGTGTGTGTTTTAGAGAGAGTTATGAGCTGAGATCATGGCACAGAGAGCGAGTAGTCTAAACTTTTTGCATGTAGCGAAACCTCTGGTATACTTTTTTTTTTATGCTTATTTATTTTTGCCTTCTGTGGTAATATTCTTAAATTAAATATTCTCTATCTTTTCTCTGTCTCTTTTTCTCATCTTTCTCTTTCTCATTCAGCCTTTTCTGTCAGCTTCTCTCTACAGCTTAGTTTCTTCCTTATTTTTGTCTCCATCTCTTATTCTCAATATCTCTTTCTCGTTCATTCCCCATCTCTCTCCCTCTGTCTCTCTCTTTCTGTCTCCCTCACCCCCCTCTCCCCCCCCCCCTCTCTCTCTCTCTCTCTCTCTCTCTCTCTCTGTGTGTGTGTGTGCCATTCAGCCCTGATGTCAATCCCTAGAATTTCCTCTCTTGTCGAATGGGAACGAGGGGCCCACACTGTGCTCGCGCTCTCTCTATCTCCCCCCCCCCCACCCCCTCTCGCCCTCTCCACTGGCCCCCCAGCTGTCAGGAAACAATACCCTGTGCCTGCTCCAACAAACCTCATTCCTGAAAATGTTTTTCTTCTCTCCTCCCTCCCTCCCTCCCTCCCTCTCCTGTCCGTCCCTCTCCGTCCGCTCTTCCCTTCTGCTCCGTAATGCCTTTTCCATTTTTAAACCGTGGGCCGTGTAAACTTCCTCCATCAGTGTCCAGCGCTGAGAGCGACTCGGGCCCAACTCAACCCCTCCACAGCTCTAAAGCCCACCCGAGAAATCACTCAAAGATCTGAACGCCGATCGCGTTACATTTCCAATTAAACTTCATATTTACACGTTTTACCTTTATCTGACCCTCATAAACTGGGCCTAGCCTCGGGGGGGACTAGGAATTGTCAAAATAAATGACTTTAGGATTAGTAATGATGATGCGTGCTGCCAATTCCTGAGTGCTGTTATGTTTTATGTTTTATAACGGTTTCATCACCGTTAGTCACACACGCAAAGGAAATTAATTGCAAAAATGAGCACTCACGAACACAGAGGAGGTCAAAAACTCAGCGTAAGACTTAATAACCACACCAAATATCCTGTACTATAATACCTAATTAGAAAGCTTGACATTATTTACAGTAAAATGAAAAGCAGCTTGTGTCTGGGTCATTTACATTTACATTTGTGTCATTTGGCAGACGCCCTTATCCAGAGCGACTTACATATATCTCATTTATACAACTGAGCAGTTGAGGGTTAAGGGCCTTGCTCTAGGACCCATCTGCTCTAGGACCCAGTCCTGGGATTTGAACTCACGACCTTCCGATCACTAGTCCAATGTCTTAACCATTGAGCTACCACTGCCCACTGGTTCAGAAACTTTACCCGAGTGTGTGTGTGGAGATTATCTGAGGCATCAAGGGAAAGAATTTTCCCACGAAAGTTCAGCGGTGTTGAGTCGCTTCTCTATCAAACAATTGAACTGGAACTGTCGAACACCGAGCAACAGGTCGCTCACATCTGAACCCCCTCCGTTTGAAGCAGGAGTCATCTCCGTGCGAGCGCGTGTTTGCATTCAGGCGTATTTTTGGCTGTGTTTTGTTTGTTCGAGAGCGCTGGGTGACAGCGAGTGAGGTTTGTCAGACCTGCCGCAAAGGATGATGGGAAAACCTCCTACTGAACACACACACTTTTCTTGGAATGGAAATTAGCTCAGCGCAGCCTGCAGTAATCCGTAAGAATATGGGAGCTCTCTCACAACAGCTTTTTATTAGTTTTAAATCTAGGGGTGCAGCGGGGAGAAAAAATGTCAGCGCGCATGAAAATCTGCTGTATCCGGCCATTAAACTGATCCGCAAACCAGATGTGCGAGACGAGCCTCGAGTCCACGGGCAGAGCGAGAGAGAGAGAGAGGAAGTAAGGGGGAGGTCGAGGGACTGGGGGGAGGTTTTTGGGCGGGGGGTGGTTAGAGAGAGTGGTGGCTCAGCCAGTCGTCACTCATCAGGAAAAAAAAAATCTTGGACACCTGGAATTTAGCATGATGATGATGATGATGAAATGATGAATTTAAAAAAAAAAAATGAAGATGCGCCAGAGGTTGTCGCAGGGGAGCGGTCAGGAGGTCAGGGATATTCACCAGGGCATCATCGGTGAATCCGAGCTCTCACCGCAGTCCCACTTTCCCAGCACTCTCTGTGGGACGTCCTCCCAGCTGTCTCTCTCTCTCACACACACACGCACACACACACACACACACACACACACACACACACACACACACAAGCACTCTGTCTTTCTCGATGGGATCCCACAGATGGGCTCTTGTAGAAACACATTCCCCGACAAACACCGATTTCACACTCTCTGCTGTGCTCCCATTCCTCACGCTCACTGATGCTGACACACACCTGCAGGTGTGTGTGTGTGTGTGTGTGTGTGTGTGTATAAGTGCGCTCTGTTGAACGGTTATTTACGAGTTGTCCCGGGCCGAGCGTTCCGTCGAGTCCGCGTACATAGCACAGTGTGTGTCACTTCATCTGACATCAGCCACCATCAAACCCGCAGATTATCAGCGTCAGATAAACAGCGACGCGTGATCTCGTACACTCCGTGCACACTGGGCGTGTTCTGATGTTTGTTTTGTACTAATCACTCCTGTTACTCATGCTGGCTTTTTTTATTTATTTATTTATTTTTGTTCGTTCCGCAGTATCTGCAGATGAAATGGCCGCTGTTGGACGTGCCGAGCTCCGTCGCGCTGAAGGACTCCAGATCACCTACACCAGGACATTTGGTAAACACACACCAGCACACACACTTGTCACGCTCCGAGACGACGTGATTGTGAAATATGAAATGTGTTTTCCATACACAAAATCTGTCCGAGCGCTGTAAAATGAAAAAAAGTGTTTTTGTTTTTTTTGTGCATCATGTGACCTTCCAGGGAGTTCTTAAAGCTCCAGCTTTGCCCCGAAACAGCAGAATCCTTTCATAAACGATAAATACCCATCTCCACCATGCGTCTCAATTGCACCCATTTTTAAATCTGTTCATTGTTGGTGCATCGTCTGCTGTGCAAGTCCTGATGACTACACAATCGATCACGTATCCTTCACTCCATTCCCGTGCATGTTCCCGAGTCTCCGCCCCCAGGATCTATACCGGCCCGTTGAGTCACGTGTGAATAAAATGACTGCAAACGCAAACCAGCATTCCGGCCTGGAAATCAGTTTCTATCCGAGCTGGATTTTTCAGACATTTAATACACTTCTGCTGAGTTCTTGACTTTAACCAATAATTCTTTTTTATTTTTTATGGTATTATAATTTTCTTCCACATTACTGTAGTAAGACACTAAACTACAGTTTCTTACTAAGTAAGAAACAAAACCCTTATGTATATTATTACACCTTTAATGGTATGAGAAAGCTGAGACAGGAGCTAAACGAGGACACTCTAGCCCAATTCCTCGCTCAGCCATGTTGAGGACAGAAATAGTTCTTTCTCGATCCCCTGTTAAAGCCGGGCGGTACGACTTCCTGTTTGAGTAGGAGTGCCGCTCATGTTGAACACAGAAGATACCGTTTCCCTTAATATGGAGACCATGTTTCCTGCCCACTCCATGGACACTTAGGCAGGTTGTTGTTTTTGTTTTGGGGGTTTCTGGGCGGTGGGAGAGGAGAGGAATCACCCCACGTGACGGACCGTATCGCACGTTTTCCTCGTGCTACAGTAAGGCGGTTTTGATGAGCGCTGTGTGTGTGTTGGCAAGATGTTTTCTCCGGGTTTCTCTCGGAGGTGTAGATTTATCACCTACACGCCAAACCGAAAACAGAACTCTCAGATGGTTGATGATAAAATCCAGGTTTTACCAGAGAAGCGGCCATGCTTGTCTCTCTCTCTGGTTCAGCTCTTAATGAACTGCTCATCTGATAGTGTGGCACTGCCTTCAGATCCCCTCACACCTCTGTGTGTGTGTGTGTGTGTGTGTGTGCGCGCGTGTGTATGTGGGCTGTAATGAAACCCTGGTTCTGGGTAGTAGAACCGGTTTGAAGATGAGGGCAGTGTGAGATTAGAGATCTGCGGTTGAAGACAACAGCCGTGGTGTGATAAACAGTCTGCTCGACCAGACACACACACACAGCATCACATTCCCATTCCAGACCATGTGTGTGTGAGGGCATGTTTTCATATCTTGGTAGAGACCAAGTGACTCTGAAGTATCGTGGGATGACGTTTGTGCCCTCGTCTAGTCCAAACAGCAGTACGATTTTCTGACAGTTTTGTCCTTTTCAACAAAAACTGCAGCTTTTATTTTTAAACAACCCGAAATGGCCAGAAGGTTTTATTTATGGTTAAGGAGGACGGTCCTCATAAGGATAGTAAGACGTGTGTGTGTGTGTGTTTCACCACATGCATACAGGGCTGAATAGGATTTGTATAAAACGCTTGTCCATGTGTTCATTTCATATCATGTTACAAATCTAGCCGTCTAATTTGTTTAACTTTTTTTTTTTTTTTTTTTTTGGTACTTTTTTTTTCATGGAAATGTAATCTGAATATCTCCCGAGACCTAAACGTAAGGTTAGCAGCTTGTCTGACCACATGGTGGCGTAGTCAGAAATCATGCTCTCGGCGGAGCCACGAGTTATTCAGCAGTTTCGTTTGACGAGAAACGTTTTACAGCAAAGACACGGCCTGTGCATGCAGTTTTATTCCTACATTTGTGATCAATCTGGATGTTTTACTGCTTTGGAAGTCTGATTCGGTCTGAGATTTCTTGCCTGCGTCTTTCTGGTCATGTGTTTGTGCTTCACTCAGCACTTTATAGAGGAGTGTGTGTGTGTGTGTGAGAGGGGGAGAAAGAGAATGTCATGAAAATCATCCGTGGCAGATCCGATTCCAATTATTCACAGCTGCTCGACCCGAGGTTCACCTCCGCGCAGCACCATGAGATCTTCTCCGCGCACACTGCCAGCTTTGTTCGGCCGTGCCACTGCGCTTTAGTTGTATTAATCTCATATTAACTAACGTTATAAAGTGCAGCATCACAAGCGCAGGAGGAGACACGAGGAGCGGCGGTCACGTGAGCTGCGGATGAATAGTGTGTATTGAGGGTTCGGTGCTCAGCCGGCGGGTTTGTCTCTGCTGTAGCTCGGCTCCTCTCCGTCCCTGTGAAACAGAGCTCTTTTCAGCGCAGCGGCGAGTCAGAGTCGAGTCAGCCTCGCCATCAGCAGGGAGGTTTTAAAAACCTTCTCTCACAAATTCGCAAACTTTTAACATCACTCGTACACTCAAATACGCCAACGAGGTTTGGAACGATTGAGAAATACATAAGTGATTTGAAATCTGATATTAAACGACACGCCCTCGAAGCCCCGCCCCTTCCAAAAATCTCACCTTAAAGACCGATGGTCGGCGTAAAAACCTCAAACACTCAAATTTCTAGCATCGAAAAAAACGACTGTGTTCAAAATAACGCTGAGTAGTTCGCGTAACCACACCCACTAGAGGGACCGCGCGTTAGCTCGTTGGCTAAACAAGCAAACTCTCAACTGTTACGGTTTATGAGGAAGGTAATACGTTGTCAGATTGTCAGTCGGCGAGTCTGCGGGGGAAACAAACTCTGAGGGTTGGATCACGTCGTCGCCTGAGGGCGAGAAGCTCAGAGGAAGCTGCTAAACTGCTTTAGCCTAGTTCAGCGCTAATGAGTGCGCGTACACACACACACACGCCTGGGAGAATTTATCTGGGAGCACACGGAAGTTGTTGATTCAAAACATTAGCCATTCAGCCAGTCATCAGGCTTGCCCGAGGAGGGGGATGAATATTAACGAGTGTCAGGTGGAGACACGTTTTACTGCCACCACCTGCTGACGTCAGATCGTGAACTGTACCCCGTCTCTCACGTGTGAACCGATTTACTCCTCCGGAGCTGATTTAGTTGTGCTTGTGTGAACACACAGATGTGTGCCGACCCGGCTGTCCATCAGCTCGAGCCCAGGTGTGTGTGATAATGAGCGTTTCTGCTCGGTCCGAGATGTTCAATAATTCAGCACGCAGGTTTGCTTAGCATTCAGCTGTACGCGTGTGTGTACGCGCGTGTGCGCGCGCATGTGTGTACGCGCGTGTGTGTATATGTACGTACACTCTGGATATCCAGAAGAGAAGAAGGAGCTAGCTTGTGTATCGATTCTTATTTGTTTGCTATTTTTAGAAATATTTATTTCTTTATTTTCCTCCTTCTTTCAAATGATTTCAAGTGCTTTGTTCCACTTACACCACAGCAGTTAAGCAACATTTAAAATGTTTTATTTGAACGAGAACACATTTTGTATGTTTATTGTTGCATTTAATTTTAGTGTTGAGTGATGTCTCAAAAATGTGTCGTGATGTAATTTATCATGATATTTATGTTTTATTTCATCGCGTGTGTGTGTGTGTGTGTGTGTGTGTGTGTCGGTTTGGAGCTGAGAGAATGCGTATGCCATGCACGCGACCTCACACCGACTTTATTTATTCATTTATTTGTTATTGCTTCCCCCTTTTCAAATGAACGATTTCCTTCTAGTCCGTACTCGTCTTCCACACAGACGCAGATCCGTCATCAGAATTAGTCAGCATGTTTTTGCCTGATGTGTGTGTGTGTGTGTGTGTCCCTATGTCCGTCGGCGCTCATTCTAAATGCTGATGTAATGGTCAGGCCACTCTGACATCCACTTCCTGTGAGAGCGACAAACAAAGCCATCCTATCCCAGCATGCCTTGCGTTCTCCTTTTTCTTTCCTCTTTTTCTTCCTCCTGAGTTTCTGAAAGGGTCCGGTACCTCCCACCCTGCAAATGAATACCCAAAAAAAAAAAAAAGAGCGCACACTGCCCCCTCTTCTCCCACACACACACACACACACACACACACACACACACACACACACACACACACACACACACACACACACGTGGTTCTCACTAGCCTCCAAGCTGGGTTTCTTGCTTTGGTACCCAGAGGCTGTTTTCCTAATAATTTATCTCCGATTTGAAGGAAACCCTCCTCATCTCCCTCATCTGCCCTGCGGGATACACGCCTCCCTGAGGTCGCCCCGAGTCTCTGGGCCTTTTGTTTAGATTTAAAACTCCACATCCTGTTTCGGCGCTCCAGATAAAATAGCGTAAAACATTAAAAACTGTTTTTAACTCACTGTATTTTAAACATCCAGCAAAGTGTCAAGGAGAGAACAAGCTCGAAAACACGAGCTGGGAGAACCGACGGAGCAGAGTTCTGAGTTCTCATTGGTCAGAAGGCGGCCATTCGTTCCCTACGACAGATGCACTCTTTTTCTTCTTCCTTTTTTTTTTTCTCCGATGCTCGGATTAAAAAGCACGTGACGTCGTTCAGGGGACGTTTATTTAACGTTTAGGGAAGGGTTTTTTTTTTTTTTTGGTAACGTAACAAGCTGCATTTTTTTTTTCCCCCCTCTCAGGTTTTTCAGTGATTCTACTGTTGATTCTTTTCCTGTAACTGCATGACCCCGTTTTTTTCTCGGGTTATCCCGTGTGAAACGTCTACAGCAGGATTGAGTATTTAATTCCATCTGTTTCACGTCGGTCAGGTTATTATGTAAGTAAGCTCTCGGGCTTCTCCGCCAACCCCATTTTAACAATTTGTCCAAGATAAATAATAATAATAATAATAAGTCACAGGCGCTGACCTGATAGTCTGCCTCTCATCTTTCTCTCAACGTCACAGTACATGCTTTTTGTATCATAACGCCCCGGTGTGTAACAAGTTCCTGCAAGTTCCACATAAAGCAGGACCTCCATTAATCCGGCTGAGCGCAGGCGATGACAGACAGAGTTTATTTTCTTTTTTAACCCAGGCTCACTCGACCTCTCTCTCTCTCTCTCTCTGTCCACTACTGTCACTCCTGTACTGTACAAACATGAACATGCTGATGCTCTTTGTCTATGTGTGTGTGTGTTGTGTGTGTGTGAGCGAGAGAGAGAGAGTAAGTGTACGAGTGTGTGTGTGTGCATGTTGGGGATGGGTGTGAACCTTTTTGGCACAGACTACCATTTAAATGTTTTTTTGGGGTTGAGCCAGATTGCATCACAGGGGTGTGTGTGTGTGTGTGTCCTCCCCCATTCGCTCTGACATTGTGCTACTTCATGCCCACACACACGCACACCTCTGGATACACACTGCGATTGTAAACACAGATCCACCCAGTAATTTGTTTATATTCTCTCTCTCTCAGTCTAATAAGGTTCCTGTAGTGCAGCATGCTCACATGCACCCGCTGACCCCCCTCATCACCTACAGTAATGATCACTTTCCTCCAGCAACGCCGCCTGCGCACCTTTCCCCAGAGATCCTGGACCCTAAGACAGGTACTACACACACACACACACACACACACACACACACAAAGGTTGTCCATTTCCCGTCTGTTGTTCTAAGACTGAAGCTTGTTCTACAGGTATCCCACGGACCCCCCACCCCTCTGAGCTGTCTCCATATTACCCCCTCTCTCCAGGGGCTGTGGGGCAGATCCCCCACCCTCTGGGCTGGCTCGTCCCACAGTGAGTACACCTCTCTGTCTGTCTCTCTCACACACACACACACACACACACGTCCGCGCCAGTGGAAAATGGTATTGTATTAAATCGGTAGCTTGTAATAATCCTATATTACGTCTCCTTCTTTCAGACAAGCACAGCCAATGTACTCCATTCCTCCAGGAGGTTTCCGCCACCCCTATCCAGCGCTCGCTATGAATGCCTCCATGTCCAGGTGTGTGTGTGTGTGTGTGTGTGTGTGTGAGGGAGACCGAGTGTATAAAAAGTTTTACTCGGATCAGCCATGACAATCCAATTAATTCCGTATAGGTGCTGGGCGACCCAATGATATAATATTAACATTGTGATAAACTATATCATTTACTGAAGTAAAGTTTTTGTAAAAAAAAATTTGTTTTGGTTGACATTTAAAAAAAAAACAAAACAAACAAAATCCTCAGATTTGTTAACTTAATTACATATTGTGTATCACATGTTTTTCAGTATCATGATATGCCCTTGTAGCTCGCGACGTGTACTCGGAGCAGGTGAGGCGCGTCGGACACGCGGAGATTCGTTGTGAATTACTCTCCATGTTGTCAGTTCACTAATCATACCGCAATTCACATATCTAGCCTTGTGACTATTCTGTAAAAGGCGTGCGATCAGACACGTCCCGGCAAACGGCTCCGTGTCATGTTTACCAAACTACTGAATTGCAGTTTCGAATCCATTTTTTATCCTTCCTTGATTTATCGTTGCAATCTTTGTATTTTTTGTCAGCTAAAATATGACCGAGTTCAATGAAAAGTGCGTCGTAAATTAGAATTGAATCAATTTTTTGTTCTGGAGGAAATCCAGATGCTCATCAAGTCAGTGCTTTGAAGGAACAGGAGGTTGCGTAGAAAAAGGATGCAGTTTTGTGACCACCATTTGCAATAAACGGTGCAAAAATAAATAAGTTTTCATCTGAGTCTCCGTCGTGTTTTTCTGGGTTTGGCAGATTAACTAGAGGTCGCTTTACAACTCGGTTCCCTAAACAAAACAAAACGGTGCTCATGTTAACAATGCGTCCGATGGTCGCCACGACGGCTTCAGCACCAGCGTTGGATTAAACTCTTCGATTCAAAAACTCGTTTGTGGAGCTGTTACAGAATCTGACAGTTAGCCAGAGGCGTGCCCTCTCTCCCGAGCGATTAGCTATAATGCCCCATTGTGCTCTGCTGCAAACCCGCACTGTCGCTATCTGAAAGGTGTCCTATTCAGCCCGCTGGAGGAAGTGGTTTCCGTGGTTTTTTCGGAAAGGTGCGTGTGCGCACGTGTGTGTGTGTGTGTGTGTGTGAGTGGAGAGTGGTCGCAGGTATCGAGTTCTCCTTGGTTTCCAGGGTAACTGCACACTCGGCTCTTTGCCTGTAGCAGGACTCATAATGGTTCCTTTGAGAGCGTCTTTATTTGGGCTACTTGTGAAATATGAATGAAAAGGTGTGTGTGGGTCTGGGGGTGTGTGTTTAGTCTAGACACATCATTAAGAGGCTCACAAAAAAACTGTGCCAAAGAGCAGACAGGGAATACTGTGGATCGTGTGTGAGAGAGACACGCTGAGATCAGATACGGTGTGTAAACGCTGAAGGACGCCGCATGCCGATGGTGCACGTGTCACTGGGCAGCGCTTTAAACCAGGAATCCTGGCACATGTGGCATAATATTGTGTTACTCCTCACATTTGTTTATTCGTTATCGCTCGCTGGTAAATGTTTAATGGCGTAGCTAGCTACTTAACAGGCCAAGTTGCACCTAAGATTTCACCTAAGGTTACCCAAGTAACCTGCAAGGCAAGCAGTTCGTTCACACGGGCTGAGTGACGGTTTGTTCCGCCATTTTGTTAAAACTTTTTTTAATGATCTAGTGAACAGAGTTGTACCGTATACACAGAGAAACTGCCAGAAAAAGGAAGATCATCACGACCTTCCAAGTGGAACAGCTTTTATGTTGGGAGTGTACATGCTGCCCAAAGAGGCTGCCTACCTAGGGAGCTACGCTCTAAATGGAACACAATCTGGGACCTTTACTAAATAAGCTTTATTGCTCTCGCTCTCTCTAGTCTGGTGTCGAGTCGTTTTCCTCCTCACGTCATGCCTCATCATCCTCACGGCCTCCATCAGACAGGAATCCCTCATCCTG
Organism: Notoglanidium maculatum; assembly: GCA_030068355.1. Classification (NCBI taxonomy): domain Eukaryota; kingdom Metazoa; phylum Chordata; class Actinopteri; order Siluriformes; family Auchenoglanididae; genus Notoglanidium; species Notoglanidium maculatum. Next base: position 24,331,651 of record JAQQZX010000040.1, on the reverse strand, counting down.
CTATCGTCTCTCCTGCCATCAAACAGGAACCCAACGGAGAGCTGAGCCCCGCTTCACACACGTGAGTATGCGCACGCACACACCAGAGAGAGAGAGAGAGAGAGAGGGGGGATAACTGAGTCCATCTGAACACACAAACAAAAACCTCAGTTGTGTTGCATATGGGTTTGAGACACACACAATAAAGACCTTAGGATTCCCTCACGCGCACCCGCATCAAGGCAAATGAGTTCTACCTTGCATGGAAAACTTAAGCACACACACGGCAGTTTTCCATTGACAAGGCGAGGCAAGAGTCAGTCCTTGTTTGGCAAAATGTCTCTGTTTATCTCAAGTTATTTACCAGGAGATCTCAAACTGTTTGCAGTCATGGACTCCTTTAACTGTAAAAACAACAATAAATTTATAATAATAATAATAAAATCGAGTACCCCACTTTGAGAACCATGGATTTACCCGATGCTGTGAAAATCAATCAGATTTATTGTTTTAAAATGAGCCAATTAGCAAATCTAAATTTTAATTCATCAAGGTGAGGGTGGAAATGAACCGGCCGGCCTCTTACTGGCGTTAAGAGCTTCGTGTAGCTCATTAAAAAATAAGCGTTGCGTTCAGATTTGACTTCGGCTAGTAAAATTAAAGCCAGATGCGAAACGTAAAATCATAAAGTACCCTGCGGCGGTTGTTATTCTTACGCCGCTCATGGAAAATGGATCACATGTGCAGGTGTTCTCTCTGCGATTTAGATTTGTTTGGAAAACACACTTGAAACCGACTTTTCTGTTTCCTCCCCTGCCACGTTATTTTTGTGAGCTTCCTTTACTTTATCAATGTTGTGTCTACAGGCTGACTACTGTCTCTTACTAACACACACACACCCAGTGACAAAGCTGTTGTTTCTGTTTGGAGCAGGAAGTCTCCAGGGCCAGCTAAGAAGGAGGAAGAGAAGAAGCCGCACATTAAGAAGCCCCTGAACGCCTTCATGCTGTACATGAAGGAGATGAGGGCTAAAGTGGTGGCCGAGTGCACGCTTAAAGAGAGCGCCGC
>JAQQZX010000040.1:24314819-24330504 GCA_030068355.1 Notoglanidium maculatum | reverse complement strand
CTGAACGCCTTCATGCTGTACATGAAGGAGATGAGGGCTAAAGTGGTGGCCGAGTGCACGCTTAAAGAGAGCGCCGCTATCAATCAGATACTAGGCAGGAGGGTAAGGATGTGTGCGTGTGTGAGATTTTTATTAATACCTGCGTGACTGTAAAGCATGCCATAATGAACGCATCCTCCTACATCAAGTAAAGTGAAGTTGATGGACATGCAATGTGAATCGTAAATATTACAAATAGTATCACTGAGTGTGAGTGAATGTGTGATGGCTGACTGATGAATACGTCTTCGCAGTGGCACTCGCTGTCTCGGGAAGAGCAAGCCAAATACTACGAGCTGGCCAGGAAAGAGCGGCAGCTTCACTCTCAGCTCTACCCCGGCTGGTCCGCACGAGATAACTACGTAAGACACACTCCTATACACACACACACACACACACCCTGTACAGCTTACCAATTTTCCACGATATGACTGTGAACGGCCTCTCGTTAAATAGCTAAAAAAGGATAATGGTATTTTCCAGACGATTAACGTTTACTTTGCTGAACGTCTTGTTTTGTTGTGCCGCAATCTTGCATTATTCTAATCGTAATAATTCTAATAATTTGCTTGATGATCCAGTTCCAGACATTTTAGCCTCATCTGCAAATCTAGATCAGCGCTAAACACACCAAAGCACTGAACTAGGCAACACTAGTGGGATAAAAACTAAATTAGCCTAAATTAAAAAATGTAATTAAAAAGCGTCATTCATTAACATAACTCTGGTGACATTAGTGGTTACAAGGTTTTCACCCCCCTGCTGTTTCTGTTTTTCTCTCTGTTTCTACAGGGCAAGCGGAAGAAGAGGAAGAGAGAGAACAAGGCCAGCTCAGCAGCAGAAGGTGAGGGGGGGGGTTTCATTCGTTCTTTCAGGAATCGAGTGTGTTTCCTTTACTGCAGCGCACGCACGCACGCACACGCACAAACCACAAAAGTTGCTTTTCAACTTTGTATTTAAATTTTATTTATGTATGTCTAATAAATGAATGCTCCATTTTTATTTATTTATTTTAAATGACGCTGATTTCTGTTCATGTGTGGCGAGTGTGCAGCTACAAGAAAAACATCAGCACGTTTCTCTGTAGTAAGAAAGGAACTTGATTGTAATAGAAGCCCGTAACCTTGCATTTATTTTCTTTTGATAAAGTCTCCGAAGGGACGAATTGTCCAAATTCATGAACGTATTCTATAAAATATCGTTGCCTGGATTTAGCAGTTTGGCGGAGGGTTTTTTTTTTTTTCAGTACAGAGAAACATCTGAATTCTTCTCTGTAGTGATGACGTGCGGTGGAGATCCTGTAGATGAAGATCATGTTGAAATATCCTTTTAAAGATCTCGGTTAAAGCTCTTGTTACGCAAGCTCCTGTAGGCAGTGCTCCCACAGCGTTCTCTGGTTCAACGCTGAATGCACACTACACGGTTTTAGTGTGAGCGATGGGTTCAGTGACATGACTTTCTGATGTTTTATAGATATTTTCAAGGATGATTAGAATTCTCATAGCGTGAGACGCTCTACAGCGAATATAATGAATTCAAGAGTAAAATGAATTTGCTTTCACGCGCAGCAGATTCCTGAATCCAGTTTATCGTTCACCTATGTATCGTGGAAAGTGAGGCGACCAAATGGTTATTTTTTTTTCTTTGTGAGTCACGCAGAGTCACATGATGAGAAGGCTCATCTGCGATTGCTCGCGTAGTGTGCACTCAGCTACGTCCACAGAGCAGTCGTGTAGTCTCGACTTGGCATGAATGCACAAAAGAATTTCCTCCCCTTACTAACTCCATGTTTGCACTAACCATGTGACATCACACATCCTCATAGTTCTAATAATCAGTAGAGCTCATTGTCCACACTAACCTGCTGTCCCCTCCCTGCACTCTGACATGCAGCGTATGAAGTGCAGTGCTAGCACAGGCAGGTACGGAGCAGCCTCTCACACACACACACACACACACTCCATTCCTCACCTCCTCCTACACACCACCCAAAACACCATCCGCATCCCGTCCATCTCTGTTCCGTGTTCGTCCATCGAGCGGAGTGAACGTACCGACGTACTGACCGATCTCCATTCCGTGTTGTTAGCGTGTTGTCGAGGCCGTGTTTAGCAGAGTCAGCCTTTTTGAGGCTTTTCATCAGTCTAGTCAACTCCGTGTCCGTCAGAGCTCTTCATCTGCTTCTTTTACATCCGAGTTTTGTCCCCTTGAATATGCTCATGTTGTACCGTATTTTCCAGACTCGCGTGATTGTTACACGCCTAACTGTATATTTTTAAACATCACCCTATGACCACGGTAACGAACATGACTGGTTTCTCGTAGATTATAGCAGCTATAAATAAAACATTCTGTAGAATGCTTCAAAGCTCTGACACTGGAGACTCCTTCCATGAACGTTAGCAGCGCTGTGGTGTAACCAAAACACGAATCGCAGCGATACTTTGTGTCGTACGGCTAATCGGCGCACAGTCCGGAAAATACGGTAGTAACGTAAATGTGATCTCTTCCCTGTATTGTGGATGAAATGGTGTTTCTCTGCTCCTGACTGCAGAATACTCAGCGCGGAATAAGAAGCCTTGTGTGCAGTACCTCCCTCAGGAGAAGATGATTGACAGCCCGGCGTCCTCTCACGGCAGCATGCTGGACTCCCCGGCCACGCCCTCCGCCGCCCTGGCCTCGCCCGCCGCGCCCGCCCCCACTCACTCCGAGCAGGCCCAGCCGCTGTCGCTCACCACCAAACCCGAGCGCCATCACCCTCACTTCTCTCTGATCTCCAAACCTTCATCCTCCTCGTCCTCATCCTCCTCTTCTGCTTCCACTTCATCCTTATCCTCCTCTTCCTCCTCTCACCCCAGCATCTCTCTCGCCATCAGCTCCTCAGGCAGTCAGTCGACCCCGCCTCTCCTCTCTCGGCCAATCCCCTTCACCTCCCTGCACCCCTCCCTCTTGTCCCCGCCCTCGCCGTTCCACCAGGCCGCCCTGCACTCCCATCACGCCCTGTTCCAGACGCAGCCGCTCTCCTTGGTAACCAAATCAGCCGACTGAGCCTACAGAAACGGCTCTCTCTCTTTCCATCTCTCTCTCTCATATTCAGTCTCTCTGCTTTAAACATGCTGTACATTGCTTTTTTTACCTTTTCTCTCTCCCACATAGACGTCAGGTTAACTTTTTTGATAAGCGAAAAGTAAATGAATATTATTGGTCAATATTTGATCACCTGCTTTTCTGTGTCTCTCTCTATGAAAGTGTATTTTTTTGTAAAGTCTACTTTGGAACTGGTTTCTTATTTGATAGTTATCCAGCAAAAACTCATTGTATAAAGTTATTACTTGTATTAAAAACTTCTTTAATAAGACGAGAAGGAACAAAAAAAAAAATAATTCTTAAAAGCGTACATGTAATTAATGGTAGTTTTGAAGTTTAATTCATAGTACAGGCCGCTTATTAGAAGGCTTTTGAGACTACCCCTCCAGTTTTGAAGTGTGTGAACTTGATGAATAAAACTTGTAAATTGTTTCTAGAACATGAATGCCTGTTGCTTTTTTTTTTTTTTCCTTTCCACTTGTTTTTATTTGTTTTGTGAACTAGCTGGCGGCCGCGTGCGACTTCGCCTCGGCGGTTTGTACGACGGGCTGCGTGAAAAATTCTCATGGAATGTGTTTTCTTTAAGGGCTTCATTCCGTTTCTATAACAGCCGCGCTGACAGATTTATATCTACTAATGCACATGCTCTAATAGCCTACGTTATCGTTTCTATAGTGACGGCTCATTCACAGGGACTTTTACACTGGATTAAAATTGATATTTGAGATGATTTTGAACATCTACGGAAGGCCTCTCCAGTGTCCGCTGTTGTGCTGTAACAGTCAGAAGTAAAACTTTCCAGATGTTGGAGTTTATAGCACTTTTTTTTTTTTTTTTTTCTTTTTCCCCCTCAAGAGAGGAAAAAAAAGAGAGGCCAGTGATGGAAAGACTGTTTATAGCTGCTATAATGTAAGTGACTATGAATGGATACAAAGGATGTGTGGTTCTATAATAAATATAAAGCTGCATTTGACCAATTCAGAGGAATAAAACGCATCAAGACATGCAGTTCCTGGAAAATAATCAACTTCTGTATGATCAGTGTCACGCCGCTTTATCCCACCACCCTGTCAAGATCCTTACATAATTATTTTTTTTTTTTTAAATCTTTAAAGTAATATCAGTCGAGGACAAGAGGAACAAAGTCCGCTTTATTTGCTGAATGAGACGTCCTTGCTCAAGTGTTGCTTACACACACACACACACACCATCGGCCATTTATCATCCGTTTACTTCTCATGTTTTACATTTTTAATTAAATTCACCTGACCTTGATATCTGAATTTATACTGTATGCTTTGGATCCTCTGACTGAAAGAATAAAAAAAAAACTCCGATCCGACTTTAATAACCGCGCAAGAATGATCGATTTCTGAGTGAAAGCCTGAAGGACGAAGGCTCAAAGGAGTCGTGAAAAGAATCGTACGATGTTACAGCGGAAAGAACCTTGCAACTTTTGGACATTTTTAAGGTGAAATTAATTTCTTGAGCTGTGAAGACTGACTCCTGGAACGTTTGCGGATTTGGACTTTTCACTTTGGACCTTTCAGATGTGATGAATAGGCGGATTGTGTGTGATTTAAAAGCATATGTGCAAATAGTATGCGTAAACTCTGACTTACTATAGTGTACATTCCATACTTGGGGTGTGTTTTAGTGTGTAATGTGGAGGCCATTTTGGACAGGATGCTCAGACAGAATTTTTTTAAATGGATAAATAAATAAAAACAGGTGAAGCTGGATTTCAGTGTATTAAACTTAGAAATGTTCTGCATGTCAAATATGAACGATCTAGTGAAAACTAAATTGTGGCAAAATCGGTACGACATGGGGAAAATGAATCATGGAAATTTAAAAAAAAAAAAAATAGATCAAGGAACAAAGATGAGAAGTGAACAATAAATGGGAAAATTAAAATTTTCACATTTGAGGATAAATTCATAGAGGGGGAAAAACAAATCATAGCGCTACATGTAAACAATTAACATGACCATGATGATAAAATCCAACGTGAAATAAATACATGCGTTATGTGTAACGGTTTGCGAAACGTGACGTGTCTAAAATCCACACGTGTAAATATGTGAGTGTGTGAGTGTTCTTTTTAATATCTTGATATTTGGAAGGATTTAAATCTTTAATGGTCTGAAACTCACTGGAAAATAAACAGCTGTGCCAGAGCAACAAAATTTCCTGCCAAAAAGTAAACACAAATAAAAAATAATAGACATCTGTTCCTTCCTGGAATGCAGAGTCCCAAAACAACAAGCGAGAAAGCAGGTCAGTGAGACTCTCTCTCTCTCTCTCTCTCTCTCTCCTCTCTTTTTACTGCGTCTTTCCTCCGTGCCTCTGGCTCGGCTGTAATTAAACGTGGAGGTAATCGCATGGAGCTCCGGGGACCTCATTAGGATTTTCAATTAATGGAAAACACCACGACGTTTCGGGTTCCTGGGGTTCCTCGGTTTTAAGGGACTTTAGAGATGAGGGAGGTGATTGGGGTCGGGTGGTGCAAAGGATGGTGCTATCGTTTGCTTTAGCTCTGAGCGGGGCAGATGTAGAGCACCACCTTCACATGCAACATGTGGGTTGTAGATACCTCACACGTGATACACGTGATTACTCCCCACCATCACCACCAAAGACCCCAAGAATCAGTACCGTTCACATGATGTGATTTTTACTTCTGAAAATAAATGACCTTTTGGAATGTGTTTATTTTCTCTAATGTGAGTTTTTCATTTAGTTTGATCCCAAATATGTTTTACTCAAGAAGCACAAAGGTTTTTTTTTTTAAGCTTCACATTTTACGGTCCTCCCCGTGTGGCTTATTTACAGAAATTTACAGATTTTTTTTCCCCCCACTTTTTTTCTTTTTCATGAGTTTGCAAAGATTCATTTAATTCCACACATGATTCTATCCAAATGATTCATTTATTCTTACATATGATTCTGTCCAGTTATTCATTTCTTTTTTTCTTTGTCATCTTTATGTGTACGAATTATGAATAAATAAAGAATTTATTTTCATCTCTTCCCTTCGCATATTCATTAATAAATGAATCGACCGTTCACGTTAAAATAAAGGAACCGTTTAGATTTCTTTTTCAGATTCTGATTCATTTTGTTCCCCTTGGTTCCTCCCCCACCTTCATGATTTATTTACTGTTATTTGAGCTTTTTGCTTTACCTCCAAATGATTCATTTTTCACCTTATTGTTTTCCCTCCATCACTCGTTTATTTTATGCGATCACCGGTATTTTTGAGTTCATGTGCAATTTGAGGGCATAACGTGCAGAAAGGCACCTCTACATGTCCCTCACGTGTGTTCACGTATTAGTCACATACGATGTGTGCAATGTAAAGGGTGCGCTAGTGCAAACAGAAAGAAACAAGAACTCAAATAAAAAAAAAAGAACTTCCATGCAGCATGCGATTTCTGTGTGGTTAATGGATCTTGGAGTGTGTGTGTGTGTGTGTGTGTGTGTGTGTGTGTTGGAAGCTAATAATCCTTGTCCACATTCTGTCCACCATCATCCCTAAAACACTTTACTCGTATCATTCATACGAGCTTTTCCTGACTCTATATAATTAGCCCTGGTCATTGTATCAATAAGATCTAGTAGATGTGTGTGTGTGTGTGTGTGTGTGTGTGTGTGTGTGTGTGTGTGTAAGAAAGAGAGAAAGATGGGGGGGAGGGGGAGGCCAGATAGACAGGCTGACACCTACTGAGTGCTCATTTCCCTTTCTGCCCTGAGGTGAGGTACACACCTGTCAGTCACACACACACACACACACACACGGTGTGTGTTTTCCTTCGCTCGGCAGTCATTAAGAAGGGCAGGAATCTGCCTTGCATCATCCCAGGCTAGGCTGCTCTCTCTCTCTCTCTCTCTCTCTCTCCTTCGGGGGCTCTCTGCATCTGCGAGCGCCCTGAGCTCCACATCCAGATCCATCAGCCAAATTAAAGCTAATGAGTTGTCAGAGAGAGCCTAGGCCTGAGAAACACTGGTCTATTCTCTGTACGCCACAACACGCGCGCACACACACACACACACACACACACACACACACACACACACACATAAACAGCGCTGCAGAAAGTATATGTGAGTGACTTTAATATGTTGAAGGGCCAGGCTGGAGAGAGGCCTAGGCCCTGATTATTTTCCCTCAGCCTGTTTTCTTTCTTCGACAGAGCGCTAGTTAGGGCGAGCACTCGGCATCATTAACTCTGTGCCTCTTCCTTCACGTCCCCGGATTCAGACTCTCAGCGGCGCTGGAACGCGTGACGGCTGCATTATGTATCTGTGAAATTATTCCATTTTGTTAGAGCTCCTACATTTCAAAGGCTCATCTAGAACAAAATACACTGACCTGGCAAACACATAAGCCGGGCATTAGCATGTGAAAAGATATAAATAATGTATAAAAATCTCCGGAAAATAAAAACAGCTCTGTTTTGTTACAGTTTCTATATTTTTAAGCACAAATTGAACCAGCAAGTCGTTTTTAACTGATAATAAACAGCTAAAGTTAAACATTTGCTTGATTTTTGCGCTGATTTTATAATCAAATCCTGTTACCGTTTGGTCAAATAGCTAAAGAATTGAATCAATCAGTTATCTCGTTGGGTTTTGATTCTTAAACTGTGAATAAACGAGCATTGGGAAACTACATCGTCTCATGTAGGATTTGGCATTAAACAATGCAGGCGAATACAGCGATACGGCACACACCAAGGCCGGGATTGGTGATGATGCTTCTTATGGAATGCACTTAATTACAAATAAATAACTAGATATTTATTCAGATATAGATATTTTAATCAATTGCTTGATTTTTTCTTTTTTTCACTGATTTTATAAATCAAATACAAACAAATAAAGCATTTAGTCTTTTCATAATTGCACACTCTGATCCTACAGTGCTGGATTTTACGTCTTAAACTGCATAAAATTTGTGCATTTTTTGTCAATTATAAAATCTCTAAATAGCCACGTTGGATTTGGGATTAAACATGTGGTACGACCTTTACGTAAAAATCACCTAAACCTGCACTACATGTGAAAATAAAAAGATGGTGAAAAAATTACATGTAAAAATAAATGAATTGTAGAAAAGAAAAAAAAAATGACCGGCACCTTGTGTTAAGAAGTAAACATGTGAATTTTTCATGTGTAGAAATCATGTGAAAATAAGAAATAAGCCCTTGCTTTGTTGCAGCTTTAAAAACTATCTTTACGAAATGTGCTTAATTTGAATAAACAGCTAGAGTTAAACAATTCCTTGGTTTTCCGCTGATTTTATAATTGAATCCAGTCTTATTTGGTAGAAAGCCGGCAGTTCAGTAGTTTCATAATTCTGCAACAGTGCCAAAACATTTCTCTCAGTGGATTTGGCTGTAAAGGTTAGCATGGTAGCCTTTTTAACTTGAGTTTAGCATTGTTCATCATTGTCCTTCTTGATGACATGATAACGATCGGTAACAAACAACATGGAAAACAAACCCGTGTAAAAAAAAAATAAAAATTAGCTATCAGTGCATGTTGTTGGCATTGTTGAAGAAATGACTTGAAAGTAAATCTTAAATCTATATCTCTGCGTGTTGTAATAAACTTAAATTTGTTAACAGTGGATTCCAAAGAGACTTTGACACAGGAAGGTTGTGTCACAATATTTTTACCTTTCAACTGGTTAAAAACGTGAGATACCGTTGCTAGGCAACTGCAAACTATAAACACAGAGCATAGGATAGCTTAGCTAATGGCTGGTTTTAATGATTTAGCTATAGCTAGCTTGTATCACTTAGGTTTTGTATACAGTGGTAATGTGAAGATGCGGTGACGGTGGAAATGACACAAAACTATGTGGAACATCAACATTTGCCTCAGAGGTGCTAGTAAATTACTGATAAAAAGCTCCAAACAACTGAAATTAAAGTGTAATTAGTATTAGCATTGAGTGCTAGGTGTAAACTCCAGCAGTGTGAGTTGTCATACTGAGAAACACAAACATCACTCTTAAACAACAGCAGAACCCAGAGGGATCCGGAAATCGACCGGAAAATTGTCACCAGTGTAAGAGTGGGCCATTCGTATTAAATCGTTTCAAAAAATATCTTGAACATGGTGAAGTGCGTGTTGTTGTAGTCTCTCTTTAGCTAGTTAAAGTGGTATCATTTGCATTCTGGATCACTTGTAAGCCAATTTCGATGAAGGAAGAAATGAATAAATGTAAATAAACCTCCGAATTAGGCCGGATTATTTAACAAGACCCGTGAGAGCAACTGTTTCCTTCATCAAAATGAAAGGTAAAGATCATCCGTGTCATAATAACACACCACTCATTGTAGTAGGACGCTCCTCCCAATAACTTAATCATTCTATATCACGCTATGTCTTTGTTATGCTCCGAGCTTGAATGTGACATCTGCCTGCTTGACGCGAGGTTGGAATTAATACATGTTAATTCTGCTCGTTAGAGGCTGCCGGCTCCGAGCCCAGCTTCTGCTCCTCAGATTCTCTTTGATCCCGAGTTTCTTGCCAGGTTTCAGGGCTTTGATGCTCCTCGAGCGCTTCACATTGTCTGTACGTTCCTCCAGTCTGACCATTAATATTAACACAAAAGAGCACCGTGAAAAGGTCACGAAGCACAGCGAATAAAACACAGTCACTTTCAAGGTGTAAAGGCCCAGAGGCTTGATTTTAGAAGCTGTGGAATCTCAGGTATTGTGTGACGAGGATGAACAGCGAGTGTCATCTCAGGTTTTCTATAAAGTGGGGCTGAAATCACAGTTCTTTGTCAGACCTGAGCTCATCTCTGGGTCACTCCGACAGTTATAGCACTGCTTGAGAAAACTGAGGACCTCGACATGCGTTGTACACTTGGCTGTCCCTTTAGACAATGATGGTTCAGGTTTCTGCTTAAAGAAGCAGTCTGTAATTTCTTTAGCGCCCTCTACTGCCTGTGACTTCTATATGGCTAGTTTCCTATAAGGCTAGTTTTTATATGGCTAATAATGTGGCTAGTTTCCTACATGGCTAGCTTCCTACAGAATAAGACTAGTTTTCTATATGGCTAGTTCTGTATAGTTAGCTAGTTTTCTTTAAGGCTAGGTGTCTCTATGGCTAATAATGTAGCTAGTTTTCTCTATGGCTAGTTTGGTACAGAATAAGACTAGTGTTCTCTGTGGTTGGTTTTCTATATGGCTAGTTTCCTACAGAATAAGGCTAGTTTTATCTATGGCTAACAATATAGCTAGATTCATAGAAGGCTAGTTTTCTTTGTGGCTAATAATGTAGCTAGTTTACTATAAGGCTAGTTTCTTATAAAATTAGCTTCCTATAAGGCTAGTTTTGTATATGACTAGTTTCCTATGTGGTTATTTTCCTTCAGCTCTAGTTACCTATCTGGCTAGTTTTCTATAGGGCTAATAATGTAGCTGGTTTCCTATAAGGCTAGGTGTCTCTATAGCTAATAACGTAGCTAGTTTCCTGTGAGGCTAGTTTCCTACTAGGTTTCTATATGTCTAATAATGTGGCTAGTTTCTTTTTGACAAATAATGTGGCTATTTTTCTACATGACTAATTACATGGCTAGTTTTTTAGACGACACATTTTTACTATTAATATTTACACATAAAATATTTTTATGACCCGTCATAAAGAAGGAACGTGTGTTAAATACATCATACTGCATATATATAAAATTTACGCTAACATATTGATATTAATTAAATAAACTAAAAGTCAGTCCTTGGGGTGTACAAACTTCTGCACTCAGTTGCATCATTAATGCAAGTAGAAAATGTCACCACAAAGTGAGTACAGTGTTGCGAAAGATACAACGATTTGAAACTAGAGTCACAAATGACCCACATATTGTTTTTTAAATTATGCAAAATTATTCTACAGCTGATTTTCTCCCATCTTGATTTTCTGTTAAGATGACGAAACTTTAAAGGTTTTGGCTAATGTCTCTGGACTGGCTGCACCAAATGTAACAAACGAGGCAATTTTTTTGACTAACTGGACTCATTTTGTGGTGACGCCACAATTATGATTATGATTATGATTATGATTATAAAAGAAACTTGAGCTGTTGTCATGCTCTATTTTGGTGTAAATGTGTCTTGACCCAGGACTCACTTTAAAGTATTTTTGTCCTGCATGATGACACCAGCACTACTCTCCAGTGGGCGATGGAAGAAAGCAGCGTTTCCCTGTCTGACCCAGTGCCGGCCTCGTCCTCGCGTCCCTCCTTCACTTTAACCGATTGTTTCCTCAGCATCCTGTCAGCGTCCGCCTCGGCCCCTGTGAAGTCAGGTAACGCCCGGCCCCTTGCGTCCAAGGATCCTCCTTACTGCTGTATTTATACCCATTTGACCTCGAGGAAGGAAACTAAATGTCAAACACTATAATTAGGCCATATTTAACGCTCAGATGCTGCAGGACTCCAACAGATGGAGCACGCCTCCTACAATTAACATTTACATAATTAACACATTGTAAACAGACACTAGAGGTAAGCTTCAGTTTTTTAGTTATAATTTAAATACTTTACTAGTTTTCTTCTTTATGTAATAGAAGTCAACATTGCTGAAAATGCCAACCACGCTGATTCGGTGATGTGGCTTTGGACACATTGTGACTTCCTGGAATTTGTAAACATGAACAAATCGTCACGGTGTAGCTGAATGCTGGAATGATAGGCTTCGAGGGCGGCCATCTTGCACAACCAGAATCTCCTTATTTCACAGATCTGTATCATTCCTGTCTAAGACCCGCCTTCCAAAATTGTACAAAAATGGTGGAATTGTACAAGAAAGCTATTTAAGTCTAATTACAATCAAGATTTGTAGCTTAGCTCAGTTATCTGAATCAAGTTTTTGAAATTTGTGCATGTGTTTATGGAAAAAATAGCTCCATTAGACGTGCGTCTATGGTGAACACTGGTAACGTTTTAACTCCAGCACAAAATTAAATCAGTATGGGTGGAGAACGGCCATCTTGAACAATCTGAATTTTTTTTTAACACTTTGTTTTGAAATTTGTAGCATAACTACTTTATATTACGTTATATTTCAAGCAGATATATGAAAATATGTGCATGTATTTATTTGGCCGACATACTAGACATCCATTATTAGTAGCCTTGTAGCTCCAGCGTAAAACTAAAGGAGCATGGGTGGAGGGCAGCCTTCTTGGGTGACTGAAATTTTTTTTATATTGTTTACCATTCCTTATCATTCCTCTCAAATTAGACTTCTAACTACATGGAAAATATGTGTGTGAAGTTTGGGTCATCCATTATTTGTAGCCTCATTTCTCCAGCGCAAAACCGAAGAAGCAAATGGCGGACAGCAAAAACGTCTCCGCTGACTGGCTACATTTGGGGCCATGTAGGTTTTTCAGCACTTTATTATTTTAAGGTTGTGAGTTTGAGCAAGTAAATTTTTTGTTTAGTGTTCTGAGAAATAAAAAAGAAGCTCAGATGCTGATCCCCCCCCCCCCCCCCAATTTTATAGTCTCTGGAAGGCTACTTTTACATCACATGGATCATGTGTTTGGATTTTTTACCCACCCCAAGTGTGGTCAAGACCTAACAAGTCTCCCAGAAAAGGAGTTCTGCATGAATTATTTTCTACAGTAGCCAAACTTGGCCCAGGTTTTTTTTTTGTTCAAGAATGTGCGTCCCACAGAGAGACAGAGCGAGAGCGAGAGAGAGAGAGAGAGCTTGTTTATGCATATCGAAGGGTAAATGATAGGCTGTGATTGCACAAACCCCTCTGTCTTTTTGATGAAACATATGTGGATGTCTGATGATAACAGCTTGAAGAATTGGAGATACATAAAGCGCTCATGTTTTGTGATTAAAATTGAAGGGGACATCTGTTGTCCCAAACACTTCACACAACATCATTAATGTGTTTGGGTCACTTAGGACTTAGGATTTGTTTGCTTGTGTGTGTGTGTGTGTGTGTGTGTGTGTGTGTGTATTCTTAGTCTAAAACAAAGACATAATAGTGGGTTGTATTGCTGTGGTCTGGGTGTCTTGCTTCACATCCAGTGATGGCTCCAAGAAGGGTCTTTCGACAGCCATGAATCGAAGTGTTGTTGTGTCATGTAAGTGATTTTAAAAAAAGAAAGAAAAAAAAAAGATGAGTTACAGCTGCAAACCAAAGTGTAGACACTGAGCCCTGCTCTGACATGATTAATGAAAGTCCTGAAAGTCCTCTATCACCCCCTGCTGTCTGCTGCAGGCATTAGCACAGGATACGCAGGATAAAACTGAAATAATTCATTTATTATTATTATTATTATTATTATTATTATTATTATTATTATTATTATTATTATAACTATCTGAATACAGGCCATTTTTAAAGCACTCATTTTAAAATGTGAATCTCTGAAATACAATAAAATAAATAGTTTAAACATGGAAGGAGGTTCAGGTCAAATAAAAACAGATGTGAGGTTTTCAAATTATTACGAATTCATCATTTCATCAGCTTCAAAAAAAGATTGGCATTTTAATAGCGATTGTATTATTAATAATTAAATTTGAACACTGTTCATTATGATTATTATTATATTATTTAGATAGATAGATAGACAGATAGATACGTTAATTAGTGGCCTTAAAATTCAATTCTCAAAAATACACTGCAATAACAACTTCAACGTTGATGTGTGGTTTTAAAAGTAATTTAAATTCTTCACATCTTCTTCTTCTTCTTCTTCATCTTTAAAAAGAGATCTCTTCAAAAGTATTATGTAAATTTTGTGTCATTAGCAACTGTTTTGCAAAGAAATAGAAGTATTTGTTGTTAAAGAGAGGCCAGAATTAATGATTAGCTCCAAAAACAAAGACACTTCAAGCTCTTTGTCTCCACACAGCCTGTAATCCGTGTAATATTTCATTCTTTTTCATAATACAGTATTTAGCGCAGTGGGGCGTGAGCTTGAACCACGCCCATTTCTCTACGTATGCGGAAGTGTTCCGTCACAGGACATGACGTTGCAGCAGGCAGCGGTACATGTCGCAGTTGTCAGTTGCGCTGTGTTCGTTTTGATTCCGCCTTTAACTTCAGGTTTAATTTCTACTGCAGGATCTCAGCAGAAAGTCACGATGAGGTTCTCAGTGCTGTTTTTACTTTTAATTTGCTTGTACAGCTGTGAAGGTGAGTGAAGATTTCATTTATTTATAATAATCATGAATAGACAGGTGAGTGCACAGGTAATTGTAAATAATTGTTTTTTTTTTGTTTTGTTTTTTTTTACCTGAGACGGATGTGACGCATGGTGGATTGGTCGTATCAAAATATAAAATATAAAATAAAATATTAAATGCACTCTAAAGAAAGATTCAATCAACAAAATGTACTACATTATTCAGAGCCAGCAAAACAGCCTTATTTTGTTTGTTTGTTTGTTTGTTTGTTTACAGCTTACTTAAATGTAAATTAAGTAATAAATAAATGAATGTAAATGAACCAAATAAATAAATACGCAAACAATTCTAAACTGAATTACTGACAGCCAGCAAAACATCCTTATTTGTTTATTTGTTTGTTTGTTTGACAGATGTTCCACATAATCTAGGTGTGATAAATGAATTTTTTTTTAATGCTGTTATTTAACCAAGTGTGTATGTATAATTACTGTGGTATAAGCACAACTGGATGTGGAAATAAACATCAGCAGAATCATCCGTTGATTATTGTCCTGTAACAGCATCCTTTACTTCATTTCCTTCTCATCACTATTTTTTAGCCCAGTCACTGACACTTCTTTATCCTGGGGCTTCTTATCCAAGCGGAGGGTTCACCCTTCACAGGGCTTCCTGTACAGGCAGCTACTTATAATAGCAGGCAAAAGTTTGGACACCCCTACTCATTCCTAGGTTTTTTTTTATTTTGACTATTTTCTACATTGTAGAACAACACTGAAGACTATGAAATAACAATAAGCAATCAAACAGTAAACAGTTAATGATAAAAAAAAAATACAGTATATAGCTCTATTCAACAACTGTAGTAATCCATATTATGTCAAGAACCATTTAACTAAGTAAAGAGAAACAACAGAAACTCATTACTTTAGGACACAAAGTGATTTTTATCTAATCATTTGTATTGTGGCAGTTTAGAGTCTCTGACTAGTGAAATCGCAGGTCATTGTTTCTGACGTCCTCTCCTGCTCGGGTGCGAGGATCTGGTTAAACAGGTCTGTAAACTGTAAGGGTTTGGAATTTATGCTGTCGTTAAACATAAACTCTCTAAGCAGAGCGGCTTATATCGTGTCTGGAAAGGGATTTGATTCAGTAATGCGTCTAAATGGTATAAAGCCGTAGTTGATTGTTTACTGTTGATGTGTGCGTCTCGCTGACATTTCACAAAGTATGACTGAATGTCCATGACTACAGTCTGGCTTTGTTTAAACGCACAGGTCGAACTGTGCTGATGCTGTTATCCTTTTATAACACTGGGTTACAAAAAAATTTTTTTGTGAGTTGTCTAATATATTTCTGCTGATTTAACATATTTCTGGCCCA
>JAQQZX010000040.1:24296200-24308325 GCA_030068355.1 Notoglanidium maculatum | reverse complement strand
AGAGAGATGGGAGATGGGAGATGGGAGATGGGAGATGGGAGAGAGAGAGAGAGAGAGAGAGAGATGTCTGTTAATCTGAGATCAGGGAGATCTGATTGGTTGCTGGAGATGAAAGCGTACCAAATTCAGGGCTTATTTATGACGTAAACGGCTTTGCGCAGGCCGGGCCGTGGCAATGTGCGGTCCAAGCACGCAAACCTGGTGAAACTTTGCGGGGGACAAAACGGTAAAGACCTCATATCAGCCCTTTAACAACAGTTTTTTTTTTTTTTTTTTTTTTTTTTTTTTTTTTTTTTTTTTTATAAGTACAAGCCAGCTTCAAACACACTGATTGTACAATGTTGTTAAAGTAACGTGTGTTAAAAGCTCAAGTAGAGAGATGAGCAAGTTCTATTGTGCCCTGTTGCACTGGGGTGTGTGTGTGTGTATGTGTGTGTATGTGTGTGTATGTGTGTGTATATGTGTGTGTGTGTGTGTGTGTGTATATGTGTGTGTGTGTGTGAGACTGTAAAAGAAAGGTCTCCGGATGTTTCCGAACTGAACGTGGTTCTGCTTTAAAGCAGATGCAGAAAATGCCTCCTGGTGACCACTAAAGATTCATTTGAAATTGAAGTCGCTAACTCGTGCTCATTAGTTTGGATCCTGATGTAGTAAACGCAGCATTCTACAGCTACGCTGGTGCACTTTTATATTTTTATTTGCAATACCAAAATCAAATCTAAGTATCATCTGATACTCCAATGAGACACAAGGAACCACCACTAATACAATTAATTAAGCAAATGATAGAAAAATCCTCCTTCGACTGTGTGTCTGTGTGTCTGTGTGTCTGTGTGTGTGTGTGTGTGTGTGTGTGTGTGTGTGTGTGTGTCTGTGTGTCTGTGTGTCTGTGTGTCTGTGTGTGTGTCTGTGTGTCTGTGTGTCTGTGTGTGTGTCTGTGTGTCTGTGTGTGTGTGTGTGTGTGGCATTGGAATTTATCTCATCGAGTATCGTATCGGTCCTGATAGCAATATGGTATCGTATCGGTGAAGCCCGGATTAAGACTTCAGAGATTTTTCTTGCTTAAATGTGAAATTTTTGTTCTTTTGTAACGATGAATGAGCGCGTGCGCATGAGAGCGCGTGTGTGTGGTGTGTGTGTTCGTGCACGCGCTCACGTTTGTCACACTGAATGTAGACACAATGATGTCAACTTTCAACAGCCATATAAAGATAAAAGTGGTGGTTGAACCACTGATTCAGGATTTATACAGGATTTATTGTCCTGCTGAACTGTAATTCTATTTTTTCGTGGAACTTGAGACCAAAAACTATGTAATGTTTCTTTTACATTTCTTTATACATCGATGTCAAATCCCTGTGTGTGGATAACGTGTGGCGCGTGCGCAGTGTTAAACGCACGCTGGAGACAAGCGGCCGGGGCCACGACTCGTACCGTGTCTTCTGATCCTGCAGCGAGAGGTTTCTGGCACTTTCTGTTGAGTTTGAAGGCTTCACACGTCCACTGTTTAAATACGCGATAAAGAACATAGGAACACATTTCTGTCTGTGGTCTGATTTTTATTTTCATGTTTGTCAATTCATTGTACTGCTTTTGGAAAAATCTGAATAAAAATACCTTTAGTTCCTTTATGAATTGTCACTTTTTTTTTTATTAAATAAATTCTTAATCTAAATGATTACACGTGCTGACACCATGCTGATTTTGGTCAATAATGTTTCCTTTCCTTATAATGTAGTCATTTTAAGTGTTAAGCTCCGCCCACTCGGCTCCATCACAATGTCATATATCCCTGGAAAGCTTTTATATATTTTCTATATTACCCTCAAAAGAGGGAATGACTGTTTATAGCTGCTGTAACGTCATGTAGAGCAGCAGCTGACTTATTTGCAAAACTGAATCTATCTATAAACAGATAAATATGACAAATTATGACATGGTTATCATCAGTAATACACAAAAAGTCCCAGAAAAGTGATCAATTTTGATCCAATTTATATCAGCTCTGATTCGATGTTAATTATATCATCCTTTCTGTCAAAAAAAACAAAAGGAAATAACATTTTTGAAGAAGTTAGTGGGAATTCTAGCACAAAGGAAATAATCTCATGCAGACTTGCAGAAGCACAGGATCAGAGACACTTTAAATTAGACAAATTACACAAATTCACTCAAAATGGATTCCTTACTTGGATTAAATGTGAACTAATCTATGAAATAAATTCGTTTTTTAAATACTACTACTAGGTCTCAAACTAAGGATGAGACTTGAACTGAATTGTCGTACTTAAACTAAAGATATCCACCAAACAACAAAAACATAAACTCGAGTTTATTTTGCAGTGAGTAAATCTTATTTGAACCACAAGATGGCGGTGTACAGCTGCAGCGCTCAGCTCTGCCTTTATTTACGCTCTACACTGGGGCTTAATCCTAAATGTCCGGCTTCTACCTACACAAGCTCACTACATCAGGCGTCAGATAAATGACTTGTTATACAGCCTATATAGTGCACTAGATTTGTATTTGCCACGTGACCATATTTGGTGGGTGGGTGACAGAGCAGGAGGAGGAAGTGATGAGTGTTTGCTAGCGAAACCTCGCCAGTTGTTTATGTGTGATGTGTGTTTACCATGGAGCGCTTTATCATTTTATATTATTTCCTATAATTATCAAGAAGCGGGACGAAAACAGATTTTCAAGGTAAGGCTAGCTAGTAAGCTATCAGCTTCAGCGCTGGCTAGTTTAAAGCCAGCTAGCTGGATAGCATTAAACGAACGCACGTTATGTTAGACAACTAGCTAAGCTAACACCGCCTTTGTTTCATTTTTATATTAATTTTAATCATTTGTATCTTTGATTTGAGATTGTTCAGAAAAAATAGCCAAGTCATAGCAGCATTGAAATCGATTATATTTGCCTAAAAAGGAAGCTAGTAATGGTATCGGATCAATCCCAAATGGCTCCTTCAGGTGCACTAGATAGGCTGTATATGCCGTTATTTCCACACTATGTAGTGCGCATCCGGTGGCTGTAAGTGCGTATTTGGGATGCAGCCAGGTGTAAGGCTTGTAATGTCCCTCTTTTTGACAATTATGTTTTGCTGTATTCTTGAAGTTTTACACAATATGGCTAAAAATATCTATACTAGTTGCTCAGTTTCTCTCTTACTTTCCTTTAGCGTTGATTAAACTTAAAATAGTAATACTTTACAATTATAAACAACACTTTACGTCACAGAAGCTGTTGATTAGTTTTCCATAACATCAGCTCTGACAGTAGTGCGGCTACAAAGCACAGGTTTGTACGAATAAACGTGTTCTTGTATGCTGTTGTTTTATTTGACAAATTATATGGCGCCATTTTGCGTGAAGGAGCCGTGGAAGGAGTCTCCAGTGTCGGCGCTTTGTAACAGTTTTCAGGAGTTTGGTAACTGTAACTCCATCACACTACGCCGTTGTTGATTCTTTTCCTGTAACGCCACGACACGGTGTATTTTTTTCAATCTGTCCTTTGCCATGTGTGTATTTTGATGACGATGTCTTACCGGATGGACACACACTCCCACACACACACGGTGTGATTCACCCTGTCTTTTGCTGACTTCCTTTTGCGACACGGCCCTGATGCTCAACAACAGCCCACATTCAGTGTCCCGGTCACGTGCTGGACAGCTGCCCTGCCTCTGATCTCACTCCGATAGACGGAATATGTTCAGGCTGCTGTAAGGATTCTTCACATCACTGGGTTGCTTTCATTATAACGTTCATTGTAACACAAACCGAGAAAGGATGACCTTGAGTTATTAGTTCCTGTTGTGTTTTGGAATGTAAATGAAAATGAATTTACACCCACTTTCTGTACACTGCGACACTTTATACATGTTTAGGGATGTGATGTGACAGAAATATCGTGTCATGATACCTGAAAACATCGATGCACTATATGTATTGTTACTTTCTTGTGTGTGTGTGTGCAGCTGAGGTTGAGGTGCTGAGTGTCGGCCATGTTGGACCACGCTGACGTGAGTCTAAGCCCGGAGGAGCGAGTGCGCGCTCTCACCAAGAAGGGCAGCACGGTGGAGGTGAATGAGGCCGTGCCGGCGCGCCGATACTTTCGCTCAGGCATGGAGATGATCCGCATGGCGCACGTCTACGCCGAGGAGGCCAACCTGGAGCACGCCTTCGTCCTCTACAATAAATACATCACGTAAGAGCGCACGCCGACGTACTCCTCTAATCTGTCGTCTGGCTTTTACACTGTTATCATAAAGCGCTGCTGAATTCATTAAGCGCAGCACAGCAGGTTTAGATTCGTCTTAAAATAAAACAAGCTTGTTACAAAATGTTCTTTCTTTCTGTCTATCCTCTTTTTGCAGTACTTCCTTCCTTTCTACTGTTTTGTCCTTCCTTTCTTCTCATCTTCCGTTCTTTCCTTGTTTTATGCTTCTTTTTTTTTTGCTTCCATCCTTTTTTCCTTCCTCCATTTCTTTCTTTCTTTTTCTTCCTCCCGTCCATCATTTAAACTTTTATTATGAAGCTCTGTGATGAATTGTAATGCAGCAGGATTGTCTTTGTTAATATCTCTCTCGCTCTGTGATGTAATCATCCAGGCTCTTCATCGAGAAGCTCCCCAAACATCCTGAGTACAAGTTATCCAACATCCCTGAGAAGAAGGACACGCTGAAGGTAACTTCTTATTCTCGTCCGTCTTTTAGTCTCGTCTTTCCACAGAGATAACATTATGAGCTGTGTGTGTGTGTGTGTGTGTGTTTCCCTGTGCAGAAGCTGAAGGAGGTGGCGTTTCCCCAGGCTGAGGAGCTGAAGAAATGTCTGCTGAGGAGATATGAGAAAGAGTACGCAGAATATCTCACTAAAAAGGTGCGTCACACCTGAAACGCTGCTGAAGCACGGTTACTTCCTGCTCACTGAAAGACTGGACTCCAAAACTGCTTAATAAACATTTGTATTTAATGAATGGGGACTATCTGTCCTTCCATCCTTCTCTTTCTCTCCTTTCTTTTTTCCTTCCTTCCTTCATCCATGTTTCTTTTCCCTCCCTTTTTCCTTCCTTCTTGAAGTTTTTTCTTTCCATAAAGTTTTTCTTCCTTTCATCTATCATGTCCTTTCTTTCTTCTTTAACTTTATTATTGATTTCCCAATGTTATTGGTAATCCTGTTGTGTGTGTGTGTTAGCGGGAGGAGGAGGCAGCAGTGCAGCGTGAGCTGGCGAAGCAGAAGGAGCTGGAGGCGGAGAAGAGGCGTGTGGCGGAGCTGCAGAGGAGGCAGGAGGAGCAGCAGCAGTTCAGCGTGTTTGAGGAGATGATCCGGCGTCAGGAGCTGGAGCGCGAGCGGCACCGCGTCCTGCACGAGTTCAGCGTCCCCGTCTCCCCTCCCCACGACACCCCGCTCATCCCTGGCATCCAGGGCCCGCCCCCGCCTTACTCATCATCCCCTACGCCGCCCCACAGCCCGGCGTACCCTTCCACCAATCACAGCACAGCGCCGACCGCACCCGCTCCGGCTCCTGTTCCTACGTTTGACCGCTCACTCAAACCGGGCTCTCTGAGCAAATCAGGCAACAGTAAGAGACTCGTTTATCAGTCCAGGAAAAAGGTGTAGGAAGTGACACACACTCCTGACCCCCCCCCCCCCCAACACACACACACGCACACACGCACGCTCTTCAAATGCTCACATCATTTACATATAATTTACATTACATGTTGTCCAGCCTTCATATTCTTTCTTATCTTTCTTTTTTCCCTTCCTTTTGTTCTTTCTTTCTCTTCCTTCCTTCCGAACTCTTCCATCAATCCTTTCTTTCTTTCTTTTCCTTCATATTTTTGCTTACATTTTAATATCTTAATGTATTCGACTCCCACCTCCTCCCTCCTTGACTGTTGCATTGTTTCTTGGCAGCTTAAAAACAAGTCAGTACTGATTTGTAACTTTTTTTTAATTTTTTTTTTATTTAACATTTAAAAATTTTTTTTTTTACATCCCCACTGGTTAATTATTACAGAATTACAGAAGATAAAACTATCAAATTTTATAAATAGTTAAAAAACCCATAGAGGATGCCTGTGTATTTTCCAGTTGCTGTGTCTATTTGTAAGAGTCGTGTGTGTGCGCGCGTGTGTGTTTTACGCTCTGCTGCAGGTACGCCGGTGGACGGATTGCGTCAGGTTGCCGTTCCCGCCGAGCTCTGCTCCAAGTTCCTGCAGCTGGCCAACAGCAACACGATGCGCGCCGTGGAGACGTGCGGGATCCTCTGCGGAAAACTGGTACCTCTCAAGTTCCACTTCTATATAACGGCGTAGTGCACGATCATTCTGGCAAAGCGTGTAAAGTTTGCCTCTTCTTGCTTCAGACGAGGAACGCCTTCACGGTGACGCACGTGATCATCCCGAAGCAGTGCGGCGGTCCCGATTACTGCGACACGGAGAACGAGGAGGAGCTGTTTCTGGTGCAGGACCAGCACAACCTCATCACGCTCGGCTGGATACACGTGAGTATACGCCGTAACACACCATGGACCTGTGCTATCCTCATTCAGCTTAATGTTTCTATCTCTCTTTATCTTCAGACTCACCCGACTCAGACAGCCTTCCTCTCCAGCGTTGATCTTCACACTCACTGCTCCTACCAGCTGATGTTGCCCGAAGCCATCGCCATCGTCTGCTCGCCCAAATTCAACGAGTCAGTGCATCTCGCCGAGACAAATCATACTTTTAAAAAAAGCACTTTTTAGACATGTCTTGTCTTTTGGGTCAAAGGTGAAGACGGTGTACATTATTATCTGTTCTATTACTTTGTTTTTTCCCTTTTAGGACGGGCTACTTCAGGCTAACCGACTACGGCATGGAGGAGATCTCCACCTGCACACTGAAAGGCTTTCACCCTCACCCCAAAGAGCCGCCACTCTTCATCGTAAGTGTTTGCTTAGTGCTTGATGCTAAGTGTAAGCACAGCGTAATTGTAGTCATATGAAGTCTCGTCTTAGAAATTTACCAACATCTCTGAGGTAAATGTTAGTGTTCCCAGTGGTTTCATCTCATTTCGACCATCACTGTGTCTTTAGCAAGTTAGCACATAGCTGTTACGCGCTAATGTCCGTCAGTTTTGTCAATTGTGACATGTCGACAACTCGATAGAACAGTTTGATTAGCGGTTGATTTAATGTGAGTGTACTTTTAGACATTTTCTTAGCGTTTTACAAACACATCTGAGGGAAATGTTGACATCTTTTATCTTGTTTCCACAGTCATTGTGTCTTATAAGATATGACCGCTACGTGCTAGCTTCCTAAATGTTGATGTTTCTCAATAGGGCCGATAATTTATTTAGCACTCAATGCTAAGGGTATTTTACAGCGTAATAGCAGTTGTTTGGAGTCTTTTCTTAGCATTTTTTCAACATATCTGAGGTAAATGTTTATGTTCCCAACACATCTGTATCATTTCAGTCATTGCTGATCCTCTTTACATTGTCCATAAACTGTTATGTTGTAGTAAGTTGTTAGCCTCATCATTAGCTAGCATTTGGTTTGTGACATAGTGTTGACCTCTCTCAGTACAGCATGTAATTTGGTTAGCGGTCAATGCTAAGTGCAGTTATTGTATAATTTTAGGCATATGGAGCCTTTTCTTAGCATTTTATCAACACATCTGAGGTAAATGTTGATGTTCCCAATAGTTTTGTCTCATTTCCACTGTGTCTTTAAAGAAGACTTAATGTCTGTGCGATGGCTTGGTCCGTTGTTCACATCTGTCATTAGCCAGCATCTGGTTTGTGAGTTGAGGCACAATATTGACATCCCCAGGTTTAGCAATTGATTACAGTGTAATATTACTCGTATGGAATCTTTTCTTAGAATTTTATTAATACATCTGAGGTAAATGTTGACGTTCCCAGTAGTTTTGTCTCATTTCCACAGTCACTGAGGTTTTATAAAAGGCTGTGTGTTAGCTTGATAGATTGTTAGAATCCGTTACTAGCTAACATCATGAGATATCATACATTGTCGACATTTTCAGTATGTCAGTTAGTTTGGTGTACGGTTAATGCTAAGTGAAACTACAATATAGTTTTAGTCATAGGGAGTTTTCTCTTAGGAATTTACCAACACATCTGCAGTAAATGTTGGTGTTCCCAGTAGTTTCTGTCTACTTTCCACCACCTCTGTGTCTTTAGCAAGCTAGCGCATAGCCGTTAATGTTTTACAAAGTGTTAACCTCAATCATTAGGTAGCGTCTGGTTTCTGAGTTGTTATGCAGAGGTGATGTATCTCACTAGAGCAGGTTAGCAGTTGATGCTAAGTGAAACTACAATGTTAGTCGTAGGGAGTTTTTTCTTCGGAATTTACCCACATGTCTGAGGAAAACGCTGACATTCTGAAGCGTTTTGCATCACCGCCGTGTCTTTATAAAAGACTTTAACAGCTACATGCTAGCTTGCTCAGTTTTTGATGACATCCTGCCCCCTTTTTCCAGAACGGCAGCCACGTTGCGATCACAGAAGGCGCCGTCACCATGCTAGACCTGCGCTGATCGGCTCCAACAGCGGTACAATGAAGAGCTTTTAAACCTGGACTGCAACTGTAATCTATTACCCTTAACATGCTACAACGGACCAGTATTGGCTAGAAGTGAGACGAATGATTACTGACTGTAGTCAGCTTTTAAAGGTGGTGGGATTTCATTTGAACAGACGGCAGCGACCGTCTGCGTGAAGCACTTTAGAGAAGCAAACAAACACTCGTTGTACCCGAGAAAGACGCCTTTGCACCATCCGCTGGGAGCTCGGGGACGTTCGCACACGTCTAGGACCCTGAAGAAACCGACTGTTGACCGTTTCATTCGTCATGTAAATTGTGTTCGTCATGTCGGCGTTGAAGATGGTGGAAGATGTTTGACACTAACTCGATGTAAATAACATTAAAGCAACAAGGTGTTTTTAAACCTGCTTTCAGACTCGTACAGTTGTGATTTATTTATTTATTTTTTGGATAACATGTTCCTCTACATCCTGAGACTGTTTTAATCCGAGTGGTTGCTCTCAACACTAGAACAAATCGCCTCTCCGAGTTCAAACTATGTTTGACATGCGTGTATAACTCAGTAAGATGTAAGTGAGTAAAGATATTTTGGACCTATTTTTCCATTTACTTCCGCTCTAAAAAACACAGAAAACTGAACCTGAAGTGTTTTCCTCAGTTTTATAACAGTATTGCACGGCGTTCAATAAAACACCATGTGTGGTGCTAATGGAAAATCACCAGTGACGTATAGCAGCACATCCTGAAGTGCTTTATTCATCTTATACAACAGCAATTAACCAATGATTACAATTTCTTATTTATTAAAGCGGTCTATTGTACTTTTTATCTATTTGTAATTACGTTTAATGTTGTAGAACAAGCTCGTTCACTTACTGATGTAGCTCGATGCCAGAAACATCTCCGTTGTTGTTACTATAGAAACAATAGCGTACAAGAACAAGTGCATTAATATAAACCTGTGATTTGTGACTGCACTACTGTCACCTTCTGACCAATCAGATTTGAGAAATCAGCATCACCGTGGTCTAAGTAATGAATAAAACCCAACAAGTGCATGCTGTTCTAGGAAACTATTCAGTGAGGAGTTGATACCAAATATCAATGATGTTAAAGTTCACTCACAGTTACACGATTTCACGAAAAGTAGATCCCGGTGAGAAGATTAGCCAGCTCGTCTTTTATTAAATTAATCCAGGATATTTTTCCGTCAGTAAGGAGTACAAACCTTAAGACACCCATACAGCAGCTAGTCCACACTGTCATGCCTGTTATTACCCTCATACACCAAACCCCTGATTCAGAGCAATCGAGTTCTGGCACATTAAAACGTCTTTAAAAAGTGTCACATCATGTCATGGACACGTTTCAGGCTACAAATGAAATCTGGTTTGAGAGATAAATGTGTGATCGAGTTATAAAAAAAATGGATTTCCAGCCAGGCTACATCCAGGAAGTGCTGCTCTCCTTTGGAAACATGGACAACAATGAAGAGCCTGGGAAAAGGGGAGGAGCTTCAGACTCCTGCCAAGCCGCTTCCTTCTGCACTCTCGAGTTCTGTCTGCGTGGCATCCATTTTCCATGGGAACCGTTGCCAAGGAGTTAGGCGGTGGTAGTTTTGGTTCCTGTTTGAGGGTGAGGTCAGCTCATCCAGTCCAGATCCTCGTCATCACTGTCGTCTCCGAACAGAGGGGCGGGAGGGGGCCGTCCTTTCAAACTCTAACGACCAATCAAACAGCAGGAAGCGTCAAAACCCATTAGTAAATAAAATGTTGTAATTAACTTCACTACACTTACAGTAACACCAAAACTAAGTTCCTTTATGATTAAATGAGCTTTTTAAGGAAAAAGTTCACATCAAAGAAGTCGTTTAGCTAACAAGTGTATGGATGCAATTGAAGTTTAACGAGATGATCATTACTTGGCGCCGTTACACTCGTAGCTGAGCTTTTGTATCGCCAAATGATTTCTTTATTGCTAATTTATGCTCAACATTCCAAAGCATTATTTTGCGGTACGACCAAATAAAAAGTTTCCTGTTCATACAGTTGTAAATTTAGCCACAATTCTAATTGTTAATGGAGTATAGAAAGACTTGACAGAAATCCACTCCAAATTATTTGCATAATTATATAGAATGTATAATATAATGCATTAATATTTCATATTAAGTGATGTTCTTGGCAGAAGCCTGGATTTGTTTTATAATGAGTTGACTTTGGTCTATTTTAGGTTTGACTAATGGTTTCGACTATCTGCTCGTAGGGGCGCGTCGGGACTTAGCCCTCGCTTCATCTCGACCTAAAGAGAGCGATACAGCGGCACTATAGTCCTTTAGTCTGTCATGCTTGCCATGTTGTAGATCGTTAATATGATCTCACTGGAAAACAGTGAGAACGTGAAAAAAGAAGCTCTTGAATTATGTTTTTAGGGGCTAACAGAGAAACCTGAGCCTGGTCACTTACGTTTGAAATGCTTTCTCCTATTAAACACCAGTGTAACTGCGCTAGCAATAACAATGTCCACCTGTGATGTCAGCGCGGGACACAGCCACTGTCTTTTCATGGGAATAATGAAAATAGCATCTAAAAGCTCCAACCAATGAAGAATAACTAAACACATCAATAACAACATATTGAACTTGAAACTTCTCTCATCTGTTTTGTGTAGGAGGTTCTTCGTTATTCCGTTTCAACCTGCAACCGACATTACTAATTTATTTCCAAATGATCACATCAAGTGAGAACATGCACGAGGTTCCTGAAAGAACTCAAGTGATTAGTTTAAGGGCAAACAATCATACGATTAATATTATTTAATTGTGTTAGTACCAGGAGGAGGTGAGTTTAATTACAGCAAAGAATTTTACATAGAAATGGTTTGTGTGTGTTTGTATGTGTGGCGATGCTGCTCCGGGCTCACCAGCTCCTCCTCCTCCTCCTCCTCATCGTCCTCACTGGTTGGTAGTGGTGGAGGTTTAGTCGGGGCGGGGCTCTGGAAAAATGACTCCTCTGAATTGACCCCTTCTGCCCGCTCAGATGGACTGAGACAACGGCAGGACGAACGAGAGAAACAGGACAAAGACAGACAGGGAGTCGAGAGGATGCATGATTACACTTAATCACTTGGACAACACCATCAGGGTAACTGAAGGGGGTGGGTTATGGAGTTGGGGGTGTTTGTTAGTCATTAGCAGTCAATTACAGGAAGGATTCTGGTTCTGTTGTGAATTTAATTGAATCATTCCAGAATCATTTCTCATGTAAGGAATAAAACAACGTTGTGCCATTAGAGGAAATTAAGCAACATCGGGCGATGTGACGAAGATACAGCGTCCAACCCAAAGTTGATTATTTTTCTCCAACAGCACAATTTGAAGTGTTTTATTCCCCTTGTACCACAGCAATCTGTCAATGATTATATTTATTAAAGAATGCCATTGTACTGGTTATCCATTTATAGTTACTCCAGTAATATACTCTGTTCCGCACTGTTAGGTGACCATGACCATACCTAACAATCTGCTTTTTCTCTTCTCTCTCCCTCTCTGCCTTTCTGTCTGTCTG
>JAQQZX010000040.1:24265083-24277935 GCA_030068355.1 Notoglanidium maculatum | reverse complement strand
CCCAGGGTGTACCCCGCCTCTCGCCCCAACATGCTGGGATTGGCTCCAGCTTCCCCGCGACCCAGACGGATAAAGTGTTAGATTATGGATGTATGGATGGAACTCTGCCATGTAGTTACAGGAAAAAAAATCAACAACGGTGTGATGTGTTATTCATTCTAAGCAATTTCCTGAAAGGTTTTTAAAAATCTTGTGCTCACAAGTTATTAATATAAATACATGCAAGAAATTAACTTTAAAAAATAATCTTTCGGGACTAGGGGTGCTGTGATTTCTGATGTTTATTAATGAATGTCACCCATTTTTTTTATATCCTTTTATAGTTACACTTACATTATAGCATCTTTTTTTCACTCTGTCTGATGCCAGGATCAGACTACGCAAATCCATCCCGATTTTAATCAGATTTTCCAGCATTGGACCCGAATATGAAAGTCAGCAATGACAAACAGGCCTGTTAGTGTGACATAATCAAAGTGATTTCTTGATCCTCCTTCCCGATGCCACACAAGGACATGAACGATGATTAATCAGGGTCAATTTTGTAGTGTTACCAGTCTCCAGACCAAGACACAGCAAGAATTGATGCCACCATGAGTGCCTAATCTGGCCTTCGAGAAAGACAAAAATATTGTGTAGTCTGATCCTGGCATAAGTTAATAAAACATTTTTTCTTTTTTTTTTTAATATTCTGTAAAGAAGCGTAAACTTCGCTGTGTTGAAGAAGTTGAAAAACTTAAAGTTACAGCTTTACCTCTGAGTTTTACAAAGCACTGACACTGGAGACTCCTTCCATACATTTTAAATAAACATCTCAAGGTGAATCTGACCAATCAGATTATAACAGAGTATAACAACGCTGTGGTATAAAGTATTTGAATACTTTATTCAAATTCCTTCAATTTCACAATATGCTTTTTAATGTGTTAAAAAAAAGTTTAATTAATTAGATTCTTGCAGTTGACCTCAGTTTATTAGTTGCAGTTTATGACTATAAACGCAAAAGGATTGTCTAAGACGTTATTGTGTGAGTACCGTAAAGTCAGGAATATACACACACACACATTTTAACCGACGCCGGATTGACTAGTGTTGTGCGCGTGCATGGGTTATTCTCCAACCTCAAGGGCTTCAAATTTAGTTTCATTCTTTTAATCGGCTTTACATTACTCTTTTTCTTGTTATATGACAGGATATGTGCCAGAAATGTGAGTTACACAGCTAGCTTGTTAGATCGCATGCGCTGCTATTACAAACTGGAGGTTGCTAAGCAACCGAACTTATCCTGTGACTAAACAACTAGTTATCTAAATGAGTGTAAATGACTTCTTTCTTTGTTTTGTTGTGTATATCCAATCTAGTCATGTGTTAAGGTAAGAACAGTTACAATGCATTCATTTCCTTTTATTTAACTTTATCAACCTAAACGTTTATACACTTAAGGTGGTTCTTTTAAAAACTGACTTATGTTCAGTGTATACTGTATTAACATTCAGTATGTTCAGTATATTCAGTATATACTGTATTAGTATTAACATTCAGTATATTCAGTTCAGTATAAAACTGATTTATGTTTTTTGGGTTTTTTTGTAAACATTGCAATATGATATATCTGGCATGTCATCCATGACAAATATGTATTATGTATTATGTGTATAAGTAAGGATTAAAGCACTCAGTGCCATGCTGTTATAGGAAAATAATCAAGGAAGAGGTGGTGTGATGAAGCAGAGTCACTGCTAACATGCCAAAGTTGATTGTTTTCCTAAAACTGCATGTTTATTCCTCTGCCAAACAAACATACTTTTTAAAATCTTTTCATAGCTACATTTTATGTTGTGCAACATCCACAAAACTGCTATATATAGCAGCTAAATACTCCCTTTTCCTGTGTACATAACAGTAAACCAATGTTGCTGTATTTCAGTGAAGGTCGTGTCCAGGCCTGTGGTTGTGCTGAAGTTTGGTCAGCATGTGGAGCCTCGGTGGTGACGAGCAGCTGGACGAGGTTCACTGTTTATCGGCTCTGTGTCCACATCCGTGCTGCTGGGAGGCTGAGCGGCGCATCGCTGAAGGCGTTTACCGCCGTGCAGTCAGAGTGCCAACTAAACACAGCACTAAGGCTGAAGGTGAAGTGCACTCGCACGGCCTTAAATACCTTTTTATTCTTTAAAATCCAGCATTAAAATTAGTCTGTTTTTTTTTTAATTGTTTCTAAGGTCTTTATAAAAATACAGTTTTGAAACTAACTTAGAAAACCCTGATTCACACTATTGACACAGAGTATATACTGCATATCCCACTACTTTATTCATTTCAAGCTTCTGTTCACATTTTTCTGGCCCAGAAATAAACTCCGCCCACAATTGATAAAAGCCTGCTTATAATTTAAAGGCCACTCATGAGGAGGCATAAACAGAGGGTGTGGTAAAGAGGGAAGCAGGAAAAGCTTTTTCTTTGAATTTAATTACAGTAAAAATTGCAAACTGCTCCTTTAAATGTTCAATTTTGAACCTTTTCGTATACATGAAACTTAAGAATGAATGAAATGCCAGTATGAAATTATGAATATAAGCACATATTGATGCACTTGATTACAATTTAATGCTTTATAGAATTTGTTTGTTCTTGACGATGCGGATCAGCAGGTTATGGATCTAACACTAGCGTGTTTAATTCCCTCTCCTAGTCATTCCTTGTCTTTAGAAAAAAGATGGCTGATTTTGAGCTTTGTGTTTATGTGTTGTGACACAAAGAAAAATATACAACATAGAAAATCAAATTGCGATGTTCAGTCCTTATTATGAGCCCTTTTAAGGAACAGTCCTGAAAGGTTTTACTGTTGTTCTCATGCTCCACTTTGAGACGCCATTCGCAGTGAATCTCAGTTAGACCTTTGAAACGATTGGATTTTTCCTTTATGTGAAGTTCTGACATCAATAATGTCCTTTTGCCTGCAGAAAGCTTGCCGTCTCTGACGGTGGTGGATGTTTGCGAGTGGGCAGGCGCGAGGACTGTGAGTTCACACAGAACATATCTGGGCAGAATCCCCTCCCAGGCTGGACCTCCAGGGAAAGACACCACACCGAGGATTAAAACGTGAGCCATTCAGATATTCGCTATTATTCGATATTGACTGTTAGCACAATAGGAGAGTGTAGCGTGGAATTAATCCTGAAATCTTTTTACGTGCAGTACAGGTCCATCTTTCCCAGCGATCACCTCACCAGCAGTTAAATCCCATACCAGAGAAAGCGGCACCAGAGGCAAAAGTGTAAGCGTTGGTCAAAGGTCAATCTGTACAGTATTATTCCACTGGACCAGATTTTTTGACATAAATATGAGAGTATTCGGATCTTACTGACACACAGTGCCTTAATATCTACTCTGTAAATAGTTATTTGTCAGCATGGAGTGACTGAGTGGGTCAGTTTGTTTTATTTATACAGCAGAACACAACTCACATCAGCCCTCTGATTGGCTCTCCATGTGGATCAGGAGCTTTAGTGTTGTGGGTCCCGAATCCTCAGTACATCTCTCAGAGTGTAAAGAGGTATTCAAGCAAACATGCAGAACAATCCTGAAAAAATAGCAATAATCGAACCAGTAATAAGAAGTAAGAATAAAAGTAGACAGGACTTCACTGTGAGAAACACTGAGCTGCCAGACTGTTAGGTCCGACAGCATTTTTCTAATCAGCTGATTTTTCTAATAGTTAATAATTAAGCATTAAAAGATAGCTGTTATCACCATTCAGTCATGCCAGCTGCTTGTCCAGACTTTCCTTAGCAAAGAATTTCATCATCTCCTGTTATGGTTTTGCATATACACAAATGACCCCAGTGTTAAATTAAACTCTTCACCTGTAAAGAGCTTCTTTTCTTTTACTGTCAGCTCAAAATCTCCACCCTGCGCTGTGAAGGAGTTAATCTGCCTCCCGGCTGCTCAGATGCAGAACACGCCTAAAGCGGTGAGTAGATTCCAACTCTTAAAGACCTCACTTGTTGTCACAGCATCCCATCTGACACGTCTGGTTCCTGTCAATCAGAACCGTACAGATACAAGGAAGAGGGTGCGGTTCCAGCTCACCTGTTCACCCTTGACCTTTCACCCCAGCCAGCGGGCGGAGTCAGTATCTCCAGGTCGGTTGGAGGTGCGTAAAGGAGACGTGGATGAACCTCAACATCCTAGAGACCCGAATGCCTTTCTGGTGAAGAACAAACCGATTGTTTTTCACAGCATCCGAGAGAGGAGGGTGAAGAGAGCGAGCCAGGACGCACCAGCTTCACTTTACAAACTGGACAGCAAGGTGAGGGACAGAGCTACACGTTCGCTGAGTGACAGGCATTAATTTAGAGAGAAATATTGTGGTTGGATGCAACAAATTGTCAGAAAAATACACTGGACGTAATAGAGTGTTTTCTACAATATTAAATGTAACTATAAATGGATAAAAAGTATGATCTGTTGTTCTGAAAAATTGTAATGGTTGACATATTGCTGTGGTGTAAAAGCTATATTACAGCACCCTGTCATTGATTATTTTCCTATCACAGCATTACCCAGGGTGTTTTATTCATCTCCTCACTACTCTGAACACGGCTCATAGTGGATCATCTCTGATTTGTGTTTTTACCGAATTTGTGCAGACAGGTGAGGAGGACGTTGACTGGGACAGCCTGAGGGGACAGCCGTACCTCTGGAAGAAACATAACATCACACCTCCTGTGATCCTCAGTCCACCAGGGGGCACCAGAGGAGCTCAGGAGACTCTCGGCTGGTCGCCTTTACCTACAGTGAGCTCAGATCGAACACTTCACAGCCCGCAGTGTGCAGGTGAGTGAATCTTTCCATTAGTAACAACAGTAACAGAAACAGGAATTTATTATTCAAAAGTCTCTATTAACCAGTGCTCCGGTCTTATTTAAATATTCATGAATAAACATGAATGATATAAGCATATTAATGAATATTTACAACATAAGTGCAGTGATAAAAGCTATTTTTTTATTAATTAGAATGGGCGTGGGCTCTGTACCTGTCAGTCACTCTAAAGCATACGTGACCTTTGTACCTGTCAATTACAATGAAGGAGGTGTGGCCTCTGTACCTATCAATCACAATGGAGGTGTGGCCTCTGTACCTGTCAATCACAATGAAGGAGGTGTGGCCTCTGTACCTGTCAATCAAAATGAAGGAGGTGTGGCCTCTGTACCTATCAATCACAATGAATTAGGTGTGGCCTCTGTACCTGTCAATCACAATGGAGGTGTGGCCTCTGTACCTGTCAATCAGAATGGAGGTGTGGCCTCTGTACCTGTCAATCACATTGGAGGTGTAGCCTCTGTACCTGTCAATCACATTAGAGGTGTGGCCTCTGTACCTGTCAATCACATTGGAGGTGTGGCCTCTGTACCTGTCAGTCCCAGTGAAGAAGGTGTAGTTTCTATGTCTGTCAGTCTCAGAGGAGGAGGAGTGGCCTCTGGGTCTGTCAGGCTAAGTAAAGGAGTACTGTAATCAGGATACACACCTACAATGTGTATATAGATATAGTGTATATTTAGAGAGTAAGTAAAATCTGATGGATGGAGGTGTGTGTGTGTGTGTGTGTGTGTGTGTGTGTGTGTGTGTGTGTGTGTGTGTGTGTGTGTAAGGGCCAGCTCAGGTTTTTAAATCTTGGTGAGGACCAGATTTGACAGTTTTGACCTTGAAGGGACATCTGACTGGTCCTTATTAGAGAAACTACCTTTTTAGGAAAACTGCAGTTTTATTATTTAAAAAGCTAAAGGAGGCAATAAGTTTTATTTTGGTTGGTGAGGTTAGGTTTAGGTTTAGGCATAGCATTAACTAGCTGTATTAATAATTATGTCAGTGGAACGTCCTCAAAAGGATAGTAAGACAAAGTGTTGTGTGTGTGTGTGTGTCATGTGTGTTCGTGTGTGTGTGTGTGTGTGTGTGTGTGCGTGTGTGTGTGTGTGTGTGTGTGCTTGCGTGTGTGCTTGCGTGTGTGTGCGTGTGTGTGCTCTCAGCTCTTGCAGCATGGCCCTGTATGAAGAGGACACTGCATTATGGCCGATACACTCATCCACTGCTCTCTCACAAGAAGAACTCTCGAGGAACTGGGTCAGAACTGGACATGACCATCTGCAGCACTTCTGCTTTCACTGAACGCAATCAGCTGCACAGAGTAAGAGCAGACACACACTCAAACACTCACACACACTCATACACACCTGCATATGCACACATATGCACACTGACACACACCTGTATCCATAACCCAAAACACAAAAATCTTTTTTGAACAGCTTTTAAACATGACATTAAAGGGAACCTTAATGGAAAACACTATGTCTCTGTTTAGGATACACAAATTTTGGTCTATATACACTCCAGTTGATTACACACACACACACACATTTGATCACACACACACACACACACGCACACACACACACAAATACTGACTGCAAATGCTCAAAGACTACACACAAATACAGTGTGTGGATCACTGAAAACTCATGCTGTGTGTGTGTGTGTGTGTGTGTGTGTGTGTGTGTGTGTGTGTGTGTGTGTGTGTGTGTGTGTGAGAGTGTGGCACCTGCAATGTAATCTTCCAAAAAAATCTTTTTATTGTGCACATGTGTATCTAACACTTCGCTGCTTTTTCATGTGAGGAATGTTTCCCTGGGAGCACGCAGAGCAGATCGGAGCTTCACTCGTGTAAGGGTCGTGTACGGGACGCTTTTTATCCTCTGCGTGTCTGAGTGCATGCGTGCAAATGTGTGCATTTCTATATGAGTGGTATGTGTGTGTGTGCAGATGTTGGACACAGATGAGAGGTGTAAAGGCAGTAAAGGCTCCATCGCTCCATTGAACTCCGAGTTTTACGGTCAGCGCTCCACCCACGAGCTCTACGGTGAGACACGCGGAGGGGTCAAAGGGCACGAGGTGGATACCTGGTGTCGTTTTCATTCAGGACACAGCCGATCTTCCAAAGTTGAAAAAAGCTAAACTTTTTAGAAAAGCTGCAAGTGACGTCGAGTGCATTTTAACCTCCTGATCGATGAGGGGGGAAGTGATTAAACACGGAGGACAAAATGCTGCAGAAAAAAATGACTTTGTTAGTGAGCGAATATGAGGAGATTTATTACTCGATGAAATTAATATTTCAGTGATGCAGTGTAATTACTTAGATTTAGAGAAAAGTAAGTGAAAATTATTTCTTTCTCTGTATCTGTCTCTCTCTTCCTTTCTCTCTGCCTGTGTCTATCTGCCTCTCTCTCTCTCTCTCTCTGTCTCTCTCTCTCTCTCTCTTTCTCCCTTTCTCTCTATTTCTGTTTGTCTGTCTGTCTTTCTCTCCACTGGTCTCTGTCTGTCTATCTTTCTGTCTGTCTTGCACCATTTCCTTGGCTGTCTGTCTGTCTCTCTCTTTCCCTGTATTTCTATCTGTTTGTCTGTTTGCTTTTCTTTGTGTCTATCTGTTTCTCTCTGTCTCTCTTTCTGTCTGTCTTTCTCCCTCTCTCTTGCTCCTTGATATCGCCTTTCTCATTGTCTCTGTATGTCTGTGTCTTTCCTTCTGTCTCTCTCTCTGTCCACCTGTCTCTCTGCCTGTCTGTCTGTCTGTCTTTCTCTGTCTGTGTCTATCTCCTTCTACCTTTCTGTTTATCTCTGTTTGTTGGTCCATCTCTCCCCCTCACTCTCTGTCTTGCTGTCTTTCTGTCTGTCTCTGCCTTTGGTTCTCTCTCTCTCTCTCTCTCTCTCTCTCTCTCTCTCTCTCTATCTCTCTCGCCCTCTCTCGCCCAGATCCGAGGATCATCACTGGAGAGATGGAACCCTGGGGAGGGAGGAGCTCTACAGAACAGAGATGTACTTCCATACCAAGCCTCAGCCATCTCTAACACACACACTATAAATGTACTATTTAGCGTCACATGTCATAGTGTCTGAGGAGGACAGACGCACACCCGGGTTCTGCACTCTTCATGAATTTTATTGCTTTGTCTGTAGTTTTTTACTTTTACAAATGCATCACCAAACACATTCACAACTTTCCTCTCATGTGTACAGCTGCAAGGCTAATGAAGCTAATTTTGAAAATAAATGAATATTGTAGTAAAAAATTAATCACGCATGAATAACGATTCATGTGTGAGAGAAACATCACAGGTGAAAATAAATGAATGGGAAATGAAACGGTTTGGCTTGAGGTTACTATGGCAACAGCTTCACGCTTGCAGAGCTGCAGGGGTGGATGAGATTCGGTCGGAGATGCTGAGGGCCCTGGACAAGGTTGGGGTTGTGTGGTTAACACAGAAAGACCTATTATTTTTCTTTATGGGGGCCAGAAGGTGTGTTCCATTTAAGAGACGCCTCAGCTGAACAAGAAAAGTCTACAGCAGGGTTCTGGATAGGAGACCTTAACCCTGGTGGAGAAGTTTAAGTATCGTGGAGAAAAGTATGCATGAGACTGACAGATTAGGTCAGCTACCGATCTGTGGCGGTGAAGCGGTGCTCCGCTTGTGACAGAAATCTCTGTTTAGTCTCTTGGTCAGTCTGCGTCCCTGTCCTCACCTGTGAGTAGTGACCGAAAGAATAAGGTCGGCCCATAGAAATAAGGTTCCTCTGCAAGGTTCCTGGGTTACTCTTCGTCATAGAGTGAGGACGAGGACAATAAGAGAGAGCCTCGGAGTTTAGCCGTGGTTCAGGTGTGTTACAAGGATGCCCCCTGGTCACGTCTCAGTAGAGCTGTATCAGGCACGTCCCACTGGACGGAGACCCTGGGGCAGACCCAAGAGCCGCTGGAGACTTGTATATCACAGTTGGTCTGGGAATGTCCGGGGATCCCCCAGGAGAAGCTGGAATCTGTTGCCAGGGACAGAGCTGACCTTCTCAGTCTGCTACCACCACGACCCCCTACCAGGAAACGTGGAGGGAAAATGAATAACTAAATCATTTTAAGCAACTGGGATTTAATTACTTCTTTAGTGCTATAGCAACACTGATACTCATGAACATGAGCAGCGGGTAGATCTGTGTTTTAGTCAGCATGGTAACACACACACACGTACACACGGAGACACAGCTGTGCCTTCGGTCCGTTCTCACACCCAGCTTCTGTCCTGATGCCAGAGAACCTACAGTTACACCACACACACACACATACGCACACATATTCCAGCCTTGTTTCCATGAGTGCTTAGCTTGAGAGAAATATGCATGTGTGTGTGTGAGAGAGACCGAGCAGTGCTTCCTCTGTGAGGAGAGATTTCCAAAGCCGGTGCCCAAATCTACACACGCCGCTCAAATCTGCTCGGGGATTTTCACCTCCACCTGCAGAACCCCACTCTGGCAACAACAACACCAAGTACTGAAGCCAGCCGCAGGAAAGACCTCAGCAACCATCACGACGGCCCGAGGTGTAATTACACACGCCACATTCTTAGCAGTGCATGAACACGGACGAGGGAGTCTGCAGAACCGTTGACATGGGGAAAAAAAGGGTTTTTTAAAGCCCAAATGCACCACGAGCTACTCAAAATGGTGATTAGGGATTAGGCAGTTTCGAGATCAGGCTTATGTAAGTGTTTTAGTACATAGGGTGCTTTTGGACAGTGTCAGTATAGCGAATGCCTTATGTAAGAATTAAACCACTCATGTGTCGTGTTGTTATGGGAAACTAATCCACAACAGTTCGGTGTGATGTAGTGGGGTTGCTGTTACTACCTGGAAGCTGATCGTCCTTTCACACCACAGCAGTACATTAAAGATACTTTTTAAATATTATTGAATTCTGATTTGTATGAGGAGTTTAACCCAATGGATGACCCTCTACACGTTCCTTCACATATTATGGTTACTATGAATAACGTCTATGGTTAATTTTGTTGTGTCACAAATCACACTCTTCACGCCAAATTTTTTTTTAATAGGATTTATTTGGGATGCAACCACTGCTGTTATTCCGAATGACGGGCTGCTAGTCGCTGCTAAGTCCGTGTTAGCATGGACCTGGCTAATAGCTGCAGATGACAGGTTGATTTTTTCCCCATCATGGCCGAATTACATGTAAACACATTGTTTATTAAGAAGTTAATATTATCATTAAGGTCACGACACGTGGGTGAAATTAGGACTCTCGTTATCAGTATTATTATTTTGGATCAAAACATTTAGTCTTGCTAACTAGCCATTGTTTAATACACTGGCTGGCTAATGCTAACAATTCTACCACCATTATTATCAACAACCTTATCAAAATATGCACTTATAGCAGCTTTGTTCTTATTATTGATGATTTTATCATCTGGAAATAATACATTCCTGAATACAAATGAGTTTATTTAATCATTTGTTCTTGAATTTACAGAAAATGTGCTATAGCGTGATATGCATCATTATCTGGATATGAAGTTGATTTTGGTCATATCACACAGCCCTACTCATGTCTATAAAATGAATCGGTTTATACAATGCGTATTGTGTGTAATCAACATTAAGGCAGCATAATACATGATTTTATGTGCTCATGCCAGCCAGCCAGTTTATAAAGGAATAAGACTTTTGCTTTGAGGTTGAAATTCTTTTATAAAATAGACTTTGCAGTTCTTATGACCAGCCAATCAGAGCCACCATGATACAATAAAGTTAATAACAGACAGATAAACTTGTGTGCTATTTGTAATTTGCTCAGGTCCCCCATATGTTTAATTTGGTCTGATGGCGTCAGTGTGTGTTTGGTCAGGGTTTAAGGTCGACTGCCTCCACTGTGCGTTCACACACAGTAAAACGAGACGGCGTTGTTAGCGTAGTGTATGCGGTTGCCGGGCAGGAGTGACGACTCTCCGGCGTCTCAAGTCTCCGATGCGGCAGCTGCTGTATGTCATACACAGAAGCGCGCGTGTGTGTGTGTGTGTGTGTGTGTGTGTGTGTGTGTGTGTGTGTGTGTGTGTGTGTGTGTTACGTCTGATCTGGAAGCATTTGACACAATTAGAGTTGTGCTGCGCACTGGAGAGGCCTGGACATGGGATAAAGTCGTCTTTTGATGGCCATTAACTCAGGGAAAAAGTGAGAGTCTGCGTGGCAGAGTGGCCTAATTCAGGCTGAGGCTAACAAGCAATGAGTGTGTGATTTGAGTAAACAAATGACCTGATGGCTAGATCACTGTTCCTGGGTTTGTGAGAGAGTGAAAGTGAGTTAATTATCCCTGATCTCAGAACTGCTTGCCATCCTGCTTGGCATCGTCTGTTCTGCGTAACGGCGTGTTCATTAGCACCACGTGTGTTTGCTGAGCCGTATTTATTTACGCCATTCTCTTTGCCATCCTGGAACTTTCTGATTCAATATTTTCCCAACAGGACGTGCTCTGTGAGCGAGACCTACACACCCTTCACCGCACACAGCAAAGCCAGTGTGAAGGAACTCGCATTCACACCTCCGCTCGCTTGGGTGTTTGCTGTGTGCTCCAGACTCCTGGCTCTAACGAACAGGCCACCTCAGGTTCCTCTACAGAAGGCCCACCACGTCAGTGCAGTGCTTATTGCACCAAATCTGACGTTGTTTTAGCAGAGCGGCAAAATTAAAGAACGTCAAACATGAAACACGTCTTTGCTAATTGAAGACATTTCAGTGGAAAGTTTTCACCAAAAACCTACTTTGCAGTACAATTGGCACAGTGTTAATCCTGTTATTGCGCAATATGGAGAGCAGAGAGGAGCTTAACAACAGCCTGTGGAGGAGTTCTCTTCTCTTCTTCTGAGATCAGAGCGTGTATAAACATCCTCCTGAGATTTTGATTCGTGCTGCACGTCTACCACGCTTCTGCAGACCTTCCTATGCACCAAGGAGGTAGAAAAGTCATTTGCCCCTCACATAAGGCCTAGGAGAAGATAACATCTCCCAAATGGTCCTCATTTCAACCATGCAGCATGCTGATCTATAAACACTGTGAGGCTAAAACGGTCATCCATCTGTTCATCGCAGGTGTGTGTTAAAGCTGATAAACATCTAGCACCTGTCTTGCATCTTGACATGTGCCTGATTAAACCTAATGCTTAAACATAAACAGTTCGACATTAACACTGAATAATGGTTGAACTCTCACAAGGGACTTGATCTCGTGATGACGCCATGAGGAATTTTGCATGAGCTTTGACCTCTTGAGTAGGTGTCAGTGGTGAGGTGGGTCAGGGTTCAGCGAGATTTCACACACACACTGTCCTGTCACACCGACGTGTGCATGAGATGCTCGTCTGTTTACTGCTGACCCAGAGTGAGAGAGTGAGCGAGTGAGGAAGTGTGAGTGAGTGAGTGAGTGTGCAAGTGATCGAGTAAGCGACTGAGTGAGCGAGTAAGTGACTGAGTGAGTGAGTGATTGAGTGAGTGAGCGAGTGAGTGAGCGAGTGAGAGAGCGAGTGAGTGACTGAGTGAGCGAGTGAGTGAGTGTGTGAGTGAATGAGTGAGCGAGTGAGTGAGTGTGTGAGTGAGTGAGTGAATGAGCGAGTGAGTGAGTGAATGAGCGAGTGAGTGAGTGAGTGTGTGAGTGAGTGAGTGAGTGAGTGAGCGAGTGAGCGAATGAGTGAGTGAGTGAGTGAGTGAATGAGTGAGCGAGTGAGTGTGTGTGAGTGAGTGAGTGAGTGAACGAGCGAGTGAGTGAGTGAGTGAATGAGCGAGTGAGTGAGTGAGTGAGCGAGTGAGTGAGTGAGTGAGCGAGCGAGTGAGTGAGTGTGAGAGTGAGCAAGTGAGTGTGCGAGGGAGTGAGAGTATGAAAGTGAGGGAGTGAGTGAGTGTGTGAGTGAGTGAGTGAATGAGCGAGTGAGTGAGTGAATGAGCGAGTGAGTGAGTGAGTGTGTG
>JAQQZX010000040.1:24229894-24247170 GCA_030068355.1 Notoglanidium maculatum | reverse complement strand
CACACACACACACACACACACACACTTACACAGTAAACACGATTCTGACCTACGACAGTACTACAGGAAGTCAGATAACCTTACAGAGCACACAATGTTACCTTTATTCTGATAAATGTAGTCGATCGGTCCATGATGTTTGGTGTATGACTTTTGCTGCGAGGCTATTTTAGCTCGATTTTGTAAAATAGCAGAGAGAGACTGTATTCATCATTTAAAAGTGGAAATTTGGAACACAGAGTCACATCATGCTCGATCTTTCCGTATTCGAACTACAAAGTGAAAAAAAAAATGGCTGCATCCAGGAAAGCTTGTTTTTTGTTAGCAACAAGCTAGCTAGCTAGCTAACTTTAGTGATATGAGTAACCTTTAACCTTCATGATGTATCTACCTTCTCAAAACTGTATGTTCAGTGTTCAATAACTGATGTTTCTATGTTGATTGATCTTAAGCAAATACTTGAATCTCAGTTATAAGTAGAGAAGTTAATGTTGACAGTGTGAGCGGCCATGTTGATATGATGTCATATGCTGAATCCTGAGTTCTGTCTTCTTCATTAGGAATTCCCAGTTCAGGGTGTTGGTTTTTCCTTCATTTGATTATTCCTCCAATTTAAAAATCCAGATACAAATTTTAGTCGTACTCAACATTCCACATTAAGTTCATGCACGTCATTTCAAACTTTGGGAGGCGGCGCTTAGAACCGCTAAGAAGCACTGTAATGGCCATTTTCTTAGTTTATCAATTCTGTAAATGCATTCAGACAAATCAGTCAGTATTGATGTGTGTTGACAATCAG
This sequence comes from Notoglanidium maculatum, assembly GCA_030068355.1. NCBI lineage: Eukaryota > Metazoa > Chordata > Actinopteri > Siluriformes > Auchenoglanididae > Notoglanidium > Notoglanidium maculatum. The sequence continues at coordinate 24,246,371 of JAQQZX010000040.1, read as the reverse complement.
GATTAGCTTCTCAAAATTGTTTTGAGGACATTCCACAGCATTAAACAGATAAAAATGTGACACGGTGTTCAATAATTTATTTTTTTTTAAAAAAGCAATAGTTGGCAAATTGCTGAGGAACAAAACTCTTGGTGCTGTTATAGGAAAATAATCAAATTCAGGGTGGTAAAAGAAAACCCTTCTTCTTCACATCACCCTGTGGTTGATTATTTTCCCAAAATGACACAACATGGAGTGTTTTATTCCTTATGAAATTCTGACTTTGTAGCATTAGGTGTTACTGTTGAATGCTAGAAATTGCATAATACACCATATGTACTTGATATTACAATTTGAGAGGTTTCCCAATCATCCTGAATGAGTCAAAATCACTTTTATGGTTCTTCAGACTGTTCAAGATGTTGAATGAGAAGTCTCTATACACCTGTAAAGCACCCTTTAGACACTGATAGTCGGTTAATGCAGAAGCAAATGAATTGAACCATCGCCTGGGACACCGTGAACAAATAACCTCCTCATATTTCCTCTCTCTGGCGTCACGCGTGATGTAAAACCCAGCCGTAGTTCCCGCATTTGCACCGAGGGCAACGTAAACCCCACAATCTAAAGGTCCTATATGTTTGCTCAGGGGCAGTAACTGGTGCTGGTGAAGTGGCGTGGAACCAACGTCAAAGTCATTGTAAACTTCACATGGTGTCCCTTGACAGCAAGAAGAATTTCACAAACAGGGAAACAGACAGAAGGGAAACAGTCGCGTGCGGAGGTTGTGTGATGACAGAGACAGGAGGGTTTGTCTACACTCCTCTGGTGAAAAGTGTTATCTGATGTGACTTGAGTGAGACAGAATTCAATCCAAGCACCAAGCTGAGATGTTGAAGTTAAGATTTTAAAGAAGTCAAGAACTTATGTAGTGCCAAAATGCAAGTTCAAGTTTGGCCTTGAATATGAACATGCAGCTTGCAAACAGGAAATGCATTTCCCCTCGCGTCCTCTTTTTCCTTTTGGTGCTGTTGCTTGAATATATACACTCTCGAGTTAATAGGAACAGCAGAAGACCACATCGTGTTTCAGTCCTGTTAAGCCAAGAACAGAAACCTGGACAGTTGCCCGCTGTAGCCTCAGATTTCTTGTCTGGTTGATGAGAGTGGAACCCGGTGTGGTCTCCTGCTGATCTGCCTCAAGGTTTTATGTGTCAAGATTTTGTTATTTGAGGTACCATAGCTTTCCTGTTAGCTCGAAACCTCTGGCATTTCTCCTCTAAGGCATTTCCTATGCTTGCTTTATGCTTTTTGTTTTCTCGCACATACAGTAACAAGCACAAATACAAGGTACATGGTGTTTTCAAGGTGTAATCAACTAACTTTATGTATGAAAACTGAACAGAAATGATGATATTTTTAAAAAACTATTAATATTGTTAAATTTGAACAATGGAACTTCATGTATAAGGCAATATTAATATTAATACTTTGTTGCTAGTAATATAACAATATTAGGAAGACTATATTCATAATATTACATTATAAACATTATAAACAGCTTTAAAGGAGCAATATTAATAGGATAAAGCTATAAAAACACTATATAAACATTATCATTAAAATGATGAAAACTTTAATGGTATGTGAGGTATTTAGACTCTTATAAAGCTCTGCTGCACTCTACTGGTACTCTCTAGAAGTAACAGAAGTCCTACAGGTTTGTGTCTGACTGTGGAACTTTATTTACACACAGGACAGGAAATGCAACATGTGGAGACAGGCCTTGGAGTAAACCTGTCATAAATAATATGAAATAAACTTTCTGAATTAATCTGTACTCTCAGTGAACTGACAGTATGTTACATTTAACATAAAGTTAGAGAATCAGAGATAAACAGAAATCAACAAAAAATTGCAGCAAATAGTTATAGAGTCAGATTGAATATTCACAAATATTAAAGAAACACTTTATATTTTTTGATAAAGCAGTATTGAAACAGTTTTCTTCACTTTTGCTTCACTGTTCATCCATTATATCCTTATGATCATACATTGTTACACATATTAACATTGCAAATTATTACATTATAAATATTATCAGGCATAACTATGAGAACATAACGTGAAAACCGAACATTTAAACAGGACAAGCAGTCCACTTTAGAATTTTTTAAAAATGCGATATGCATTTTATTTGGTTGAATTTATGTGATATGGGATACATATTGTATAAATTCACATAAAGTTTTGTTTACTACCTTTTCCTGGGGGAAAAAAATAAATTCTATAATTGATAATACTTTATACTACATGAACGTAGATATCTTTCTCAGGAAGTGGATCGCCAAAGAGAGTAAAAAAACCCCAGAGAATATATATATATATATACAATAGATATATATAAATAAATACTTGGTATTTTGTAACAACAAGAAACAACAACAGCAATAATAATAATAATTTTTTTTTTGCATTAAAACAATACCATGATTCATTAGAAAGCAACAAACAAACAAACAAACAAACAAATAAATAAACCAAAGGCTGAAAACAAAATGAACTCAATTTCTAGTGAAAACTGAGGACCTGGCAACAAGTGATATATCCGCCTAACCCTTAGCCACGCCCTCCATCTGTTCTTATTGGCCGCTGGGGCTACAACTCCATTACGTCACCTCGAAGGGTAATAAAAAAGCGCTCGCGCACGGGCCCTCACGGGCAGGGTGCAGAGATCATAAACGGGAGTTGGCGGTTTCCGGTCACAATTCCGGTAAACGCTGTTCACACCGGAGCTGCTCGTGTCTCGGTATCCGCTCACACCATGGTTATCAGTCACAGCTCAGAGCCGAAGCCCTTCTCGGTGTGCGCGTGCGCAGTTCAGTCTTGACGCGTGCTGTCAATTAAACCTTAAATAAAAAATTTTAGATTGTGGAGTTGCAAGTTTGGACGCAGAACCAGCTGTGGGAACTGAAAACATCTGTCTTTGTTTTTGTTTTTTTGGTGAATTTATTGAAAAAGTTAAAGGTGAGCGGAATTATTATTATTATCATTATTATCATTATTATTATTATTATTATTATTATTATTATTCACTCTTGCTTCCAACTGAATATATTTCTCTATTTTATTTGTTTTATTACCCATATTTGTATTTTTATTATCTTTAAGTGTTTATTTATTTTTAAAAAAAACAAATCAACCTACTTTTTTTTTTTTAATTTACTTGATTTTTTTTTTTTATCATATTTTATGTATTATCATATACTTATCTTATACATATACTTATACTTATGTACATTATCATGTGTACTCCCTGTGTGTGTGTGTGTGTGTGTGTGTGTGTGTGTGTGTGTGTGAAGGAAAAAAGCCTGAACAGTAAATTTAGCCTTTACATTAAGTCTAGGTGATGCAAAAAATAATATCAAAGTTTATCATGTAAAATAGATTTTTACATTTAACATTTCATATCTGTGTCAATTTTTAGTCTCATATTTTTCAGTATCTTTAAAGAACCTTCATTAAGTGCAACATCACCCACGTATCTCATGTTTGTTCTGTTTATTCTGCTCTGTATCTCCGTCCTGATGGGTTTCCTCTGACCGTGATCAGTCTGCTGTAGTTTATTTCTCTGTTTCTGCTCTGCTTCATGAATCGTGATGATTCAGTGTCTGGAGCTTGTCATGTCTACATAAGTTTCATCATCGTCTCCCTGCTTGTTAGGAAGCTCAGGAGGTTGGATTTGGAGTAAATCGGATTCCTGTATAGAAGCCCACAGACTTTCTGCAGCATGTGGCAGGGTGGTAGCTGTATTTACACTGCTCATACACTGGGACGAGCTTACAGAGGGAAAGGCAGCTTCATAGATCAACACTGTAATAGGGGAACGTGTACTAATAATAATCTGTGATCTAAAATACAAAGACTTGCAGAAAATAATAATCATGGACGTTTCTCAATGTTGTCAAGCAATCAACAGGATTCTGTCTTGGATGCATCTAAGCATCACTGGCTGACGTTATACATTATTATGCAGTAACAGAAAATACCAATGCATGATATTTTTTTTCAGTCATTTTCTCCTCCATCAAGCAACACGAGTTATTGTGGGGACTAAACGCATCAGCACTTTTTTTTTGTCTTAAGATAAATATTGAACAGTCAAAATTAAATTTCATTACCTGCCTATAATTTAGCTTCCATGCCCACCTTCTCTTGCTAGTTTATTTGTTTGTTGTTGAAACACAACACAGTTGATGAAGGACTTTTTTCTGGAACGTCGTGTTCGCTTGTGTGCCTACTTTCAATTTATATGACATTTGCATCGAAATACTGTTATTCCTGAATTACACAGCAGTTCTTCAGAAGTATATAAATATACTGTTTACATTTAGGTTATCAGGTTATGCATCAGGGATTTGTCTGAACGTACGCCGAGGCTGGCTGTAGCGTAGGCCGTGAGCGCTCGTTTTGGTTGGTGTATTACTGAAACTTTTCACATGAAGCACATTTCAGTTTATTTTCCGGAGAAAATTTATGAGTAACGAGCTTCCTGTATCGGGTTACAGGTCATGAGGGAGTTCATTCTATCAAAAGCAAATCTAGTTATGCCTTAAACTAACAAAGTTCCTTTTAACCTGTGTGTGTGTGTGTGTGTGTGTGTGTGTGTGTGTGTGTGTGTGTGTGTGTGTGTGTGTGTGTGTATTTGCCAGCACAATTTCCATGCAAGTGAAAAGAGTTTCTGATTTTCTGTGTTTCGTGGCAATAATTCAGAGCTTTGATGTAGTTTAACAGCTCCACTCTCTATAAAACATCCTCTGTGTGTGTTATTAACATCTCGGTGCGTTCATGTTGAATGGTGAACATTCACACACAGTTCTGGATGCATGAAAAGGTCGTTACGGCATTTATGAGTTGCTTTAGTGTTAAATTCCAGGATTGAATCCACAGAGACATGGCTTGTTATAAACCAGTGTTTGATTTTGTACTGTACTTTACGTGACGGCAGCAGACTCGCATTTACATGCACAGTAAATGAAATAAATGTGATTACACAACTGCAACTACATTTCACTTTTTTATTACTATTTGGTTTGTTTGCTTTTTTTTGCCATGTTGAGTCATCATGCTTGATGTTTTTTTTTCCAAATGATATGAAAATATTTGTCCTTAAGCACATAATGAAAATGTGTCTGATCGTTAAGCGTGTAAATCTATAAAAATGACAACACTACAAATATACTGGCAATAGACTAGGCTAAACAAGTACAGTTGAGTGCAAAAGTTTGCACACCCCCCAGTTTCCTCGTCTCGGAATGGACAGGAACAGAAAACATATGCCTATTTTGCAACTCCCAAAATGTTAAAAAGACAAAAATCACCTGAAACACAGTTTGAAAACAAGTTTTTTATAAATCATCATGGTCTCAGTGATTTAAAGAAGTGTGTGTGTGTGTGTGTGTGTGTGTGTGTGTGACCTCTGATAAAGTAAAAGAAATGTCAGAGAGAATTGAGAAAAGCTTCATTTTGTCAGAAGGGTGTACAAACTTTTGCACTCAAACGTATGCTGTGCATATTTATATTATGAGTTTGAAGCGCAAAGATCTTCCCTGTGAATGAGCTCTAATCAGTACATGAATTAAACGAGAGCGGTTAAACTCTGGGCATGATCTCATTTTTGTCTAATTTGGCCACAAGCTGTTCTGGAGTCGGGATAGCTCACTTTTGTTATTTTGTCTGTTAATGTTTTTGCCTGTGTGTATTTTGATATTCTGCCAGATGTTGAGGTTGTGGTAACTTGTAGCTCTTGTGCGTTGTTGTTGTTGTGTAGGCATGGTGAACAGCCAGGCGGTGGGCGGAGCCGGGTGTGCGTCGCGTGCGTGCGCGGGCTGCGGAGGCCGGATCTCCGACCGCTTCCTGCTCTTCTCCATGGAGCGCTACTGGCACACACGCTGTCTGAAGTGCTCCTGCTGCCAGGCTCAGCTGGGCGACATCGGCACCACGTGCTACAGCAAAGGAGGCATGATCCTGTGCAGGAGCGACTACATCAGGTCAGAATCGTCGTGCACAAAACAAACAAACAAAAGCAGAGTGGCTTAATAAACATATTGTTATTTTTCATCGCTGAATATTTTCTGTAAGGAGACGTAACATTTATGGAAGAAGTCTCCAATCTCAGCAGGTTTCCTCCAGTGGAAAGTCTTCAGGATGGAGTTTCTTGGTAACAAGCTGGCTTTTTGTTGATAAAAATACTTAATGAGAACAGGAACGAACTTGTTTAGTGGATGTTGTGCAACGTTAAACGCAACTATAAATGGATAAAAAGTGCAACGTGTCAATATTTCATAAATACACATTCTAATTACGATCACCTCCAGACGTGCTTCTAAAAGAAAATAATCAAGTTCAGGATGGGAACAGTAACGCCGCTTCATCGCATCGCTGCATCGTTGATTATTTGCCTGTATCAGCAAGAGTTTTATTCCTATTTTAAGTCGGATGATCTTTTTTATTAATATTATGCTGATTATAGTATTCAGCACTAATGTAGGAGTTATATACGTCTTGTTTTTCGGGGAATGTTAACGTTGAAACTGACGTTGCCATGGTGATGCTTCCCATTCTATGTAACCGACTGAACCCTGCTTCATGGGGAGGACGGAGTTGCAGGTCCAGTTGTTTGGTGTAAGCTCGGTGTAGTACAGGTAAAGCGGTCAGAACGATCCATGTGGTTTGGTTTGTAAAAAGGTGGCGCAAGTCATCCAGTAATCTGTTTTGGGTGACACAGACGTCCATTAGCATCATAGCTCATAGCGGGGCTGGCGCGATAGACGATCAAACGAGACAAAACTGTTGTATGATATGATTCTCGACGGTATTTCTACAATGTACAATACGTATCACGATACACATACTGTGTGTGGACAGACAGACAGACAATGGTAATTGCAATACAGTAATGCAGTATTAAAAAAGTTTTGTTTATTACATTTATTTATAACCCGTGTGTTTTAATTTTTATATTAAAAACATTATTTATAAAAAACCGAGTAGTATGTAATGTTTTCCAAATGTAAAGATTATGCGCGTCAGGTGCTTCCAGTCAGATTGTAAGAAAAAAATAAACTGTATATATTTTTAAAAAATAATCACAATGCGCATCAATATTATATTGCCATATTGCCCAGTTATAGAAGAAAACTAGACAGGAAAAACAGAATTATGTGTAAATGGGAAAATTTGGGCCGAGCTGTAACATTTCTTTGTGTTATGTTTTATTATATCTTGCACCTCGGCAGTATCATGAACGAGCGCTTGTCCTCGGTGCGCTTCAGGGTGTTTAAACTGAACGAGCTGAAAACACCAACACCATGAAGACATGATGATGTAATCCTGACTCGTGCTACGGTCATGGTTCGAGACTGGGAATAAACTCCAGCTCCCTTTATCCCCTCCCACTATCGGTCCGCTGCGTCCTTGAGTCAACAGCAAATTACAAACTCCTCCCGAGTTGACACAAAGGCCGCGTTGAAGACGTCCCGATGTCCTGATTTGCGATGCAAATGAGCCGAGCGAAGCTGCGCAGGTCTGCTGGCGGATGTTCGGCTCTTACTTCCATTTGCATCAGACTCATTTCCATCATCACTCGCGCACTTTTTTCCCGGCGCTTCAAAGCGTCGCAGATAACTCGCATCATATCGTGACGTCCTTTTTTTTCTGGCTAAAATAAGCCTTCTACGCCTAATGATGTGCTCATTATATGCGAGCTGTCTCAGCGGTGCCATTTAAAAACAGACTAGTGAATGTTGTAGTCCCTGAGGGTGATGGTGTGTGTGTGTGTGTTTCAGGTTGTTCGGGCACACAGGTGCATGCAGTGCCTGCGGCCAGTCCATCCCTCCCAGCGAGATGGTGATGAGGGCGCAGGGCAACGTCTACCACCTGAAGGTGAGCGCCGCGTCCCGTCTGCTGGCATCACGTCAGAAAAAAAAATGTTTACCACGTTCAGCCTCCTGTCTGTGATCACGTCGGGGCAAAGGTGTGCGGGTATGACACGGAGCAAACGCTGTGATGGAATAAAACTGATACCAAGTGTAGTATTAGTATAGTATGGCAAAAAATAAACCCCTGCTCATCCATAAAATGAGGAATAAAACACTCACTGCAGTGCTGTTCAAGGAAAATAATCAACGATGGGTGGTGTGATGAAGCAGCGTTACTGTTTCCACTCCAAACAGCAGGTCCTGAAGTGTTTTAGTGCCTTTTTTCCCATTCATTCTTTCATACATAGTGGACATTATGGCTTTTATATATATATATATATATATATTATATGAAAATGTGTAAGTAAGTCAAGTAAATATAAATCCCTCAAAAGTGTCTGTATCTATCTAGATGTTTTATTTGGATATTTTTATCTAGCTTTTTTCACAAAAAAAAAAATTAAGCCAAAAGTCCATTCCAACGCCTTACATTTAAAAAAACAAAAACAAAAAAAACAATTTTTTTTTATTGGTTTTTAAACTCGTGTTTGTTTGCTTACCTCTTTGCATCATGCAACAGTCCTAAACCATATGAATTTTGTATGTTTTCTAAAATATTATAAATCTTCATTGCATATGTTAAAAATTTAGGACATGGGAATATTTATTGTGATGTAATTTCAGGCATACTGTTAATCCTGAACAATACATAAACGTTATAATATTTGATATTCAGACAGAATCAAAATTCTTATATCATGCAGAAAAAAAAAGAAAATCTCCAGAATCTGGGTTTTCAAGAAGGACGTCAGGCTTTTTTTTTTTTTTTTTTTTTTTTTTTTTTTTTTTATTATTTTTTTTTTATATATATATAAATCATTTACAGTTTGATCGTTCCTGATCTCACTGATGTTATAGCAGCTATAAACAGTTATTCTCTCACCAGGCTCTCTTTTTTTTTTTTTTTTAATTTATTTATTTTTTTCTCTCCCATCTTTCTTGAAATAAGAACAGCTTGTCATGCTAATGAGAAACGCCGAAAGTTTCGGCACTGAAGACTAAACATGACTTTACAGAAAACGTGACTATATCAGTGATTACAAATATTTCTTTGTTTCGTTGTGGTATAATTTAGCTTATTAATACTGACACCTTCGGTATGCAACTCTGCTCTCAAGCATAGCAGATCTTCTGTCTCACGAGTGAGCCGATCTTCCAGTTTCTTTAAATATATGCAGCACGTGAATATGAAGGCAGCAATTTCTTTTTTGTGTCTTTTCCTTCTTCAGTGTTTCTCCTGTGCGACGTGCAGAAACCGTCTGGTCCCCGGCGACCGTTTCCACTACGTCAACGGCACCATCTTCTGCGAGCACGACCGACCCAGCGCCACCCTGCTCAGTGCGCATCTGCAGGGCAACCCCGTGCTGCCTGACCAAAAAGTGAGTCACCCTGCTCACGTTATTTTACTCGCGTTAAAATAAACGCTTATTTGTGTTATGGTGTAAATATTGACTCTGGTCTATCAGGTAACAGCTCGTAAGTTGTATGTTAGCTTTTAAGAAACATGGCCAGAATAAAAAAAATATGCAAACCCTAAAACATGTTCAACTAGCATTAGCATCAGCATCAGCAGTAGCATTAGCAAGGACTTTCATTTCATTCAAAGCCAAGATAAAACATCGTAGATGCACTACATTGATTTATGACGACGTGCAGTCGCTGTCGTTTTTTCCTGTGTAATAACCACATGAGCTCCAAGCGTCAGTATTAGCATGTTAGCATTGCTAGCGTCATTAGTTACGCCATCCAGCTGCTTGAAAGCCACATTCTAACACTATACACATGATCAATTCATAATGATTTATGAGGATGTTTAAGAGAACAAGGAAAAAAAAAAAAAAAGGTCTGGACTTGACTCCGCCCCCTCAAAAAAAACACTTATTCAGACCTAGCAACTTTGACGATAACTGAAGTTTCTATCGAATTTTGGGCTTTTATTTGAGGGTAAAACATGATAATCATGACACGTTTCGGTCTGACTCGAGGTTAAAATCTGGTTCTATTTTCTATTGTCAGTTTTCTGATCCGGAAAGTTCTAGCCGAATAATTATAATTGTTTAGTTTTTTCTGACTCGTCGTTGCCGTTAGCGACTGCACCGATTTCCGTTTAGCACCCTGAAGTGGGAACTCTTCCACATTTTGTTCCAAATTCAATTGAAATTGAATTTTTTTTTTTTTTTTGTCATTGCTGACAGCTGTTTGTGAAGCGCTGACTGTCGTCTCGTCTCGTCTCGTCTCGACAGGTTTGCTGAAAGCCCGTCCTCCTCGTCTTCGTCCTGACTTCATCCTCCATCCCGCTGTCTCACGTGGTCTTCTCCGGCTCTCCTGTGCATGCACGTCTTCTACACGCACATCCTGAAAGGTCATAATGCACTTCCGTACTTCGCTCCTTGGCCCTCCGCAGGAACTCCTTCCTTCCTTCCTTTTCTTTCTGAATGGATCAGCAGGATTCCTCGATACGAAAGACTCTCTTCGCGTCCTTATTCATCTCTAAAGGACTCTACAGGATTTCCTACAGACTCGCAAGACTTTAAACGTGGAACCTGAAGATCCTGAAGTGTGGCTTTCTGCAGTACGGCGCTGCTTGTGCTCATATTTTCATTTCTGGGTGTTTGCTTTTTCTAGTCGGCAGAACCGCAGTGGGTGGTTTTCATTTGTTTTGGACATGGTTCATGGTTGAAGTGTAAATACTCTTTTTATAACGGTGCCACGTGTTACGGTTCAATCATATGATCAGTATGTGACACTTATTTAAAACGATATACAATAAATGCTTTTAAAAAAAAAAAAAAAAAAAAAAAACGAAGAAACTTGAATATTTTATAAACAACACAGCTGATGATGCTTATTGTTTATTGCTGTTTGTTCATGTAGTGATTAGCTTCACTCCCGTTGGTGCAAAACGCATTACCCAAAGGAGCGAGTAAGCTCGGAACATTACAGAAGCAATTAATTGTAAGCATAAGAGTGTGAGTGTGTGTGTGTGTGTCTACTCTCGCATTTGCACAGGGGAGGCTGAACTTTGCTCTGATCCTGTGTTCGAATTTAATAAAGCCTAATCTGCCTCCTAGCTAATTAAGAGGAACTCGCTGCTTTCGATTCACTGCCTGAAAACAATCACACGCATTAACTGTTTACTGTGTTGCAATCTAAGTACATAACACATCTCTGAACCCCACCTTCTCCTCCTCCTCCTACTCACACACACTCTGCCCACCGACTAAGCTGGCTTTGTCATTTTCCATTGAATGGTGTTAAAGAATAACTCCTATAATACATAAGGGGTGTAAGTGTGTATAGCTCCGCCCACTTCTACATTATTAAAGCCTGTTTTTAAGATTGCTGCTCGTCACAATGTACAATATAATCCGGATAAAATCCGTATCCGATTATACAACGATATTAAAATTATCAAAATTAATACATCCTGACGTCCTCAATCAGCATGATCCATTAATCAGCTCATGCAGCTATTTGTTTCTTTATAGCTACGGTGTTTGTAGCTGTTTTGCAAGTTTGCTGTCCTCCTATTGGTGGGTTTTAAGCCGTAGCAGAGCTATTCAGATTTAATAATAAATATAAAATCGCAGTGTAAAAGCCAGCTTAATTGTGTTTCACACTTGTGTGCGAAAGCTGTTTTCAAACCTGTGTGTTATCCTGGAAACGATCTCTGGGCCATATGAAAACCATGTGGGTAGGAGATGAACATTGTGATTGGTTGAATGTGTCACATTCATTAGATGGATAATGGTTCTGCTGGAGATTTTTAAAAAAAAAAATTTTCCTCTTAAGGACGTATATTTATAGACCGACGCGAGAAGTGCGTCTTCACATTTCATCAGAATGAACCTTTGTGTATAAGCGAACAGTTTCAACTTTTGGACCAGGGTCGAGCAAAAGCAAAGAAATGCTGATGAAATTATTGAACACGTCTGTCTAAAATAAACAAATAAGAACAATAAAGAACATATGAAGATCTGTGATCGATCCACATTTTTCATTACGAAATCAGATGTATATTACACACAGTCTTATGCATTAACTGTTTGTATATACAGGACTTTATCCAGTTATAGCATTGAACTTTAGATGTTTACAGAACTGACAGAAATACAACCAATCATTCATTTATTTCTTTACAAAAAACAACTTCTTTATGGTCATGTGTAACGGTGGAGCGCTTACTCCAAATTCCAAGTCCAAAAAAAGATCGATATAAATACAGTAAAAGTACAATAAAAAAGTAACTAAGAAGAGTTAGTAAGTTCTCCATTGAGCTATACCTGCTACTCCCAAGATATCAGTGATCCTGACCCCTCCTGCTCTCCGGACCTACCTGCTCCATCCTGATGCCCTACTCCTGTTTGGACTTCTCATCACTTGGAAACCACTCACTCCTGCTAAGCATGTCTCCATATAGACCACCTTAACAAACACTTAGAAATTGTAAAGATGGCTTTGGACTGCTGTTGATGCAAACAGCTGGTATGACAGCTTAGGCCACAAAACTCACGTGATGACTTCAACCGCCACGAACGGTTTTTGCGCTCAAGTCTCCGTCAGTGAACAGTCGATAACTTCAACTCAACTAACTTCACGTTAAAACTATAATCAATTTCCTGGCTCCATAACTGTACTCTTTGACAATAGAACACAAATTGAAGGGAGTTATTTGTAATGATATCTGGTGTCTCCCAGATTTCCTTTTGAGTCCGGTTCCTCTCGAGGTTTCTTCCTCGTGCAGTTTTAGGAAGTTTTTCCTTGCTCAATAAGGATACATTAACAAATTCCTATGTCTAAAATGTATAACCGGAATTTATATCGTTCTGTAAAACTGCTTTGTGACCAACACTACACAAATAAAATTGAATTGAATAGAGTTATGGGACTAAGTAAGAGTGGTGATACAATGGTGCAATAAAATGCAGTACAGTGATGATGTATGCTATTCAAAGCATTTAATAAAAATAAAAAAACAGGAATTCGTTTATAGGAGGAAATTGTTGACTTAGTCCTGATGTAACCTACTCCCACCCGAGTAATCGTGTTAAGCATCACGTAATACCAGTGATTGCATCATGTGTACACGTGACTGAGTTTGCTACGTGAAACCAGGCATACATCTGTGCACTGCAGCCATTTTATCCGGTCATTAGCAATCAGTCCTTCGCTTCATCAGCTGTCGTTTGACGTGGGTTTAAATTAGCGATGCCCCATTAACAGCGCATTAATCGACGACTGGACAATCTGCTGGATTTCTGACGTTCCTTGAATTCTTGCTGAAATAAAAATATTGCGTAAACCTTCTGGTCCATTACCATGGTCTTATTTTTCTTGTTTCTCACCACGCAGCCCTAAAGTTTTGAACAGAATGATTAAAAAATTTTCAATGCAAATCCATTAATAACAATTATCTTCATATCTCACGGCATAAAACCACAGGCGCAGTTCATACACCCACCTCGCCGCGGCTTACACACTGTGTTCAGACGAAGTGAGCCTCATATGCATATTACTAATTAGCCAGGCATATTCAGATGCCAATTAGCAGGTCTGGAAGAAAAAGCCTCTTAGCCTGATGAGCTTTATCGTCGATCAGGATTTAAAAAAAAAAAAAAAAAAAAAAGTTTGCAGGTGTACGGATTGCTGTGCGGCTTCTGTCATGGAAAAAAGTGTTTATGCTCACTAATTAATCATATTAACACATGCAAATGAGTCTAATTGCTCGAGTTTCCTTGCTTCGTGCTGAGAAAGAGAGAGAGTGTGATAGAGATAGAAAAGAGAGTGTTTTAAAAACCACCCTAACATGAAGCTTCTGATGCTCTGTGCATCTCTTCTTGGTCGGTATACAGTAGAGGTTACAGGTTCGTTTGCAAATTCATGCAAATTTCTTACTGTAGGTACACCCTTCAGGTCTGATGACTAAGCACATATGCACATAGGCAAACGAGTTATTACATACAAGCACAGGGCTAAACGCTTCAGGCTAAACGGTTGTCCTCGAAAGTATGGCGTCTTTGGGAGTGGTGGGATTCACAGCCTTCAGTTACAGGCAGAAAATCTTAACCACTGATGTTACACTGTAGAGTATATTTATATCCTTAGAAATGGACGTTAAAGGAATCCTCCACTACGTTTCTTTGGTCTGATGTGTTTACTCCAAACCGGAAGTCTTAGGGCAGATGTCAGGGCAGTTGTGCGTTTATGGAGAGTGCTTTCGTAAATTCTTAATAAATTCAAAGGGTTTTTTGTTAAATAAAGGTCCACTATGTAGGATTCAACCACCCTTCTCTTACCCCTCCTTTTCCAAGCGTGTATTAGAGTGGACGGTGGCCTTCAGGTGCCCGTAGCGTACTTCCATTCACACTCCCTTGCTTTTCCCGTGCTAAATAATAAGTATAATAGTCCAGTTTTAAAACTTTGGGTTCTCAAACTTGTTATCCAGCACCAGCAAACACTGATTCCTCTCCTTTCTTCTTCCTTTCTTCCTTACGGATTTATGTTTCCATTTGTAAAAACGTGAAACGTGGAAGGTGCTCTCCAGAGGTTTGTCCGTTCTGGGCTACCGTAACGGCGCAACATGGCGGCTCTGTGCAGGTGGACCCGCTCCCTATGGAGATATAAAGGCCTCATTCTAAGCTTATAACACAACAATTCACAGTTACAGGTAATTATACACTAACGTTAACACACTTATGAATATCATATATTTATTTCTGCTAATGGATTCCTCTAAATCCGACCTTTAAGCTTTATATCTTAATAATTCGTCCTTTCAGAACCTTTTCAGAAGAACCTGTGCTTATGAGTTTGGATCTGAAGGTGCATGGATGCCACTAACTGCAGGTAACAGGAACTACTTTTTAGTGTACTGTACCAGTGATGGAAATTTAGATCGAACTCCGTAAGTACATCTTTGGTAAGATTTATATATATATATATATATATATATATGTATTTCTCATCTAGTGTTTAACAGCTGTAGTTTTGGAATAAGCAACAGAACCCGAGAGAGAGCATGTGTCATTCAGGAAACATCGTGGCTGTGATTTGGTCTCAGACGTGAGCTACGTTGATCTTCACAGCCATGATGTTATTTCTGGCACGACCTCGAATGTTCCGCTGCAAAAGAAAAGAAAGTAAAGAAAGAAACGGCAAACATTCCTTCAGCTGATTCTTCCACCACCACAAAAAAAAAGTAATTCCATCGCAGGTGTCTTGTTGCTATGCAACAAAGTAAGAAGACAGGTGAAACCTTTTAAGCCTGTAAGCTTCATTAGCATCAGCTAATGTAATTATTAAGAAAAGGTTGACTGAGATTATATTCTTTGAACAATGCGTTACTTCCCTCGCAAATTAAACATGTTTTAATCTATCAAAATTTGTTGTATGTTATCTTTCTTAACCTATATATTTTTATTTATGGATTTGTTAAAGTATAGGTCACGATTCGAAACAGCTCGGAGTAACGTTATCGTTGCTGTTACTTAGCAACCGGTGATCAGTGGAATGAGACCGATTTCATAAAAAAAAAAGAAAAGACTAGAACACTCTTCAGCCAATCAGATTGCGTGAACTAACTTGTTTTTTAAAGTCAGGTGTTGGAAATGTTGATTGACGGAATTGACGCCCTCGGACTTCAATTATAGGTAAGTTTTTAGTCAAAAGGACTTCTGTTGTTGTTTCAGTGCAGGGAAATGTGATGATATTACAGTACTTAGATTAGATTGAAAAATGCTGGAGTATACCTTTAAGCGTGAAGAAAAAAATATTTTAGTACAAATTTATTACATTTCCCGCAATCCCATCTCTAACATTTCTATAGAGGATGAGTGCAAGGTGTAGCGTCACAGTTTTTGTCTTTCATGCTTCTCTACAGGGCAGGAGGACGAGGACGAGGACATTGTCTGGTACGTTACTGTCACTGGAACGTTCTTGAAGATGTTTTCTAGAGACAGTCTTCCAGAGAGGGATGAGGGGGCCCCGATGCACGCACACGCACACACACACACTCATACACACTCATACACACTTGACAACTGTGAACTTAGCAAAGCTGAGAATGTCAGAGAAGGAGAGACAGAGAGACGAAGAGACAGGGTATGGAGGGGAGGAGGAGAGGGGGAGGGGAGGAGTGTGCCAGCCAATAGGAAGGCTTTGAATAATTAAGGCGATCGGCTTAATTAGCTCAATTACGTTAATTTGACCACGGAACATGGCCATATGGTGAAAGGAAACAAAAGAAGGGGAGAACTAATTAAAAGTAAAATAATGAGGATTTTAATTAAGCTTCTCCCCAGACGTGGGTGAATGGGGATCTGGAGCAGGAGAGTAATTAAACTAGTGTAGCGCTGGCAACATTTCTCCCCTGTTATCTCTCTCTCACTCTCTCAGAACTGTGAGGGCTCAATCGGTCTAATTAAATCTGTAAATAAATTAGCTACATGGAAGTCTGTTCGA
>JAQQZX010000040.1:24166680-24206624 GCA_030068355.1 Notoglanidium maculatum | reverse complement strand
CACTGTTCCCTACAACCCGTCGCTGATCACCACTGTTCCCTACAACCCGTCGCTGATCACCACTGTTCCCTACAACCCGTCGCTGATCACCACTGTTCCCTACAACCAATCACTATTGTTTGTCCACCCTGCCACTTCTCTGTTCTGCATTTAAGCTTTCTTCTTGACACTACATACATTAATAAAAGCATGTTATTCCATTCATAACTGTTTCCTTCTTATTTATTTCCTGACTCCTCACTACTTCATTTCTTCTTCTGCATTCTTGATAGAAATTGTATAATTTTTTAACTACAAAAATAATGTTTGTGGATGCCTTCTTTCTATAAGAAATACTTTTTAAACTATTATTTTCTATTTTGATACCACTCTAAGTGTTTTTAAAAAAATATCAACCTTCACATAATGATATGGCATGTAAATGATCCTAATGCATCGATTAATATGCAAATTAGTGTATTTATTGTTTTTTTAAATAATCATCTGGCAAGTTTTAATGACTTTATCCTGAATAGAATGCATACTGCATACAACACACTCAGAAAGGAAGTTCTGAATAGATTTTTGTATGTTTAATATTTTTTAACCAACACTGTTGCTGACGCAGCATCATTGCCATCTGAAGATATAAGTCACCCAAACCAGGTCAAATGTCCCCAATTATAATCACTGCAGACATGTTTGATGTATTACAGTAGAGAAACACGAGAGGAGAAGTGCTTGGTGATCCACTTTCCGCATCTGCCGGGGGAAATTTAATAAAGTGGGGCATGCCAGCATGGTTATATCACAAAAACAGAATCAATGTTCAGGGAGGAATAAAGTCATGAAGGGGATGTGATCCAGATGACATGTGCACACACTTGGTGTCTGTGTGCGTCCACACCTCGGATGTACGAGAAGCTTTGATCTCTATCTCAGCTGGTCCAGGAAATGAGTAGCGCATTAAACTCCTGCATGACACCCGACCTTGAGCTGAGAACTGCATGCTGTAAAAACAAAAACACAAATCCCCCTGACTCACACGAATATAAGCAATCCACTTCTGACAGGAAATTAAACGGCTTTAAAAACCATTCATAAACCACAAAGAGACCGAAATAGGAAAATAATGACTGATTATTCAAAGCTTTGCTGGAAAATTCGGCCTCACACATTCACACTCCCAGAAACAAAGGTACCAAACTGTACTTTTCCATGCTGCTTGGTGGTACCAACAATGGGACATGTATTAGTCTTTTAGTGTGCATGTTTTACCTACACTTTGAATCGTTGGGTTAAAAATTGGGGTCAATTTTGGAACCTAGGTTGACTTAGGATGTTGACATTGCTAGGCTATAGTCATACAAGCATAAACACAAAGATTCATGCCACATTTTTTCCTACAAAGAACATCTAGCATGAGGCAGATTCACTCAACTAAAACATAATTACTCAATATCGCTTCCTTGTACCGTCTGAAATCATGAGTGACAAATATCAAAGACAGGATAAGAACGAACTTGAGTCCAGTGCAAGCCAAAAATCTGTGCTAATATTACAGAGAAAACATGAGGTAGTTTTGCCACAAAACTTCAGCCACATTTTCCCCACAAATTACTCGAGCTAGCAAACTTTGTGTCAGTATGCTAGCATTAATTATCAAGCAAAACTACAAAAGTTATTGTCTACATACTGGCTACGGAAAAATTAACCAAGTTAACTGTGAATGAAAACTCATTTCTTGCAATTGCAGACAGAAGGTTGCTCTGTCTTGACTTTCAGGTCAGTATCGCCAACCCAGTATTCCCATTATGCTGATCCTATGCAGCTAAACCCAGCAACTGAGTTGGAAAAATAACCCAAAGTGTAGGAAAGTACATATGGTGTACTTTCAGCTTTTACAAGTACTAGTCCTAAAAGTTCCCAAAAATTGCTTCTTATAGCTGTGATTTAATTCCCTTTGTTGATGTATTTTCTTCTGAAACAGGAAGTAAGTGTGATGTTGCCTTGGAGTGCTTGGTTGACGTTCAGCAGCCAATAGCGTTCAGGATGTTCCACACCCCTAACCAAGCTAAACAAACCTGTCAGTATCTTATTGAGCTAACTAAATATGGAAAACAGCAAATAAATGAACAAGAACCTTTTACTAACTCTAATTGATAGAGAAGCCTTGACCTTCTAGCTCAGACTGAGGAAGCAACAGCCCCAAGCAGATAAAACACCTTCTGAACCAACACACAACCAACCATTATGTCTTTACCAAGCGACCATCTTATTCAAGAAGATGCATGGCCTAAAAACAAACCGACAAACCATGTTTATCACTAACAAGATACTACTGCTGGTAATGTGCTAATACTGTAGAGCAAGACACGCCTCTGGGGCCAGGACACATCTGCTTCCAGAGAGCATTTAATTGGACGATCATGAAGTTGTGCTTAGATATGAGTCATCAAAAAATTTTTGGCCTTTTTTTTTTTGCCCTTCTAGCTACTTCCTTCTTCTGTCCTGCCTTTCAGTCTCTCTCATTCTCTCAGAGCTCTTTAATTACAACCTCCATTTGTTGCTCATGCCAATTAAGGTCAGTCCTGATTGCTCTTTGAAATGAGTCAAATTAGCCAGGTCAGGAACAATAAAGACCCCCACAGAGCATTATGAAGGCATGAGAAGTCAGTTCATGCACATCAGATAAAGCAAGAAAATGTATCCGTTCTTCTCTGTGGTGTGCTTTTCCGCTTAATTAAAAGTAATTAGTACTTGAGGCAGAAATAGTGATGATGAGCACTACTTTGTACTAATTACTTAGCTCACTGTCGCATATTAAAGCTTTGTCGTGCTCTTTTGAAAGGCTCCATGGCCTCTCACAACCATCAGAGCCAAGCTCATTAATAAACACCATTAATTACCACAAGAATAACATGTTCACGTTTCCGGAACAAATGGCTGACAGTCAGGAATGAATTACCAAGATGCCATACTCCCGTCTTTTAAATTTCCATTCAAAAACAGATTAGGCTGATTAGATGACAAGACAGGCATCTTGCTTTCTAAATAGTAAGGTCTAAATAATGTTTTTGTTTGTCTTTAAACAAACCCAGTTATTGGTACAGCGCTGCCTCCTAGTGACTGGATAGTGCAGTTTCAACCAATGTAAGGAATAAAACTGGATGTGTTTTGATAGGAAAATAATCAAAGACAGGGTGCTGTTGTGATGAAGCAGAGTTACTGTTCCCACCTCATTGTTGATCACATGCCTATAACCATTTAACCACAAATTCTGAAGAAATCTGGTATGACAGCAATTTGTCAAATACATTTTTATTAATTAAAGAACATGTCACATTGTTTTCCTTTATTGGTACCTTTAACATTCTGGAACGCCCATGAAACAACTTGGTTCCTGTTCTCACTTACATTACTACAATATTAGCAACCATTCCCTCACCAGCTCACACAGATGACAACCTGTGGTCCTATTTTTGTCTTATTTAATTTTCGTGTTGTGAAGTCCTGATTACTTTCCTATGTCAGAAACTAAAGAAAGAGCACTTAAGAATCATCACTACTGATTGCAGTGGTTTAAGTGTGCCCTCTGTTGCCTGTCTATGGCTATAACATGCCAGCCAACTCCATAACAAAAATAAAAAATAATGAAAAATATATCACAATTCGGAAATCTCACTGAGTTGAAGAATAATTGGTTTTTGCTTCCAAAACCAGGCCTTCATGACACAATTCTTTTGGGATACGAGTGCACTTCCATCCTGCATTTATGTTAGGATTTGTTTAAAGTACTCCTTATTCAGAATGGTGCTCATTAACAACAGGACAAATGTGAGGCTTTAGTGTTGATCGGTTTTATAGAGAGAACTATCAAGGCTCACTCATCTGAGTGCATAATATTTTTAGCCGGAGCCACAGAGGCTGGGGGGTGGTAGTGGTCAGCGGCGTCAAGACTGTACACGTTCAACCAGCAGGAGTGCTAAATATAACTAGGATCAACATATGAGAACACATGCATAAATATACACGCATGCATGCACCTTAGCTGACGACAAAGTAGACAAAAGAGCTTATTCATTGTTATTCTGCCAGTTGCTAACTGGGCATTAGTGTTGGACTTCTTGGATAATTCTCAAGGGGTGAGTCACTTTAGCGTCTCTGGACACACGGGTGCATGGGTGTGTGTGTGATATTTGACAAGGCAATATATTTCACAAAGTAAAACAAAGTGCAGTTTTTATCTGGGACATTTGAAGGATCAAAGAATCAGTACAATTTTACCACTGGCTTTATACAAATGAATCTAAGTAGGTTCCTGCTTGTGCAATTTAATGTGCTTGCAGACCATGCAGGAAAATCCAGAACCAAGATCCTGATTGAATACAGCATTGATGGGGTTAGATGATACTGTGATTGGCCAGGGCCTGTCCAGCCCTGATCCACTGGTTCGAGAGGCCTACCTGATGGCCTATGACTATATAGACTATGTAACAGCTAAACCAGGCACACCGCTAGGCCCGGCACCCTCTCAAGCCTCGGCAGCACTGCGCCACGCAGGAGACGAGCTCCTCCAGCGCTTCCCGATCTTCTTCCATCGCTGGCCACGTGTCTTCCGGGACGTGACAGAAGAGACAGCATGTTCTACACTACTGTCCATCTTGGATGAGCACTTCTCTCAGGCGAGGCGCAGGGACCTGGCCTGGAGCGCTGTACTCTCTGTGTTTGTGCTTGCTGGTCAGATGGCACTACATTGCCAACAGAATGGCATGAACAGGGTTCTGCCCCAGCTCCAGCAGTCTGTAGGCAGCTATGTTGAGAGAGTCATCTGCCCTGAGATCAGGGACAAAGGAGGATGGGTAAGTAGACAACAGCGCAAGGAGTAAGGGTAGTGAGAAGAAATAATGGAAGTCTTTCTTCTAGGGAACTGTACTTTTCAGGCCATCTAGATGTCCAGATTATTTTACATGGTGCAAAATAACTTGGTGTATCATAGCGCTACAGGAGCAAACACGCAGAGTGAATTATCCATATGTAGAAATTTAATTTACAGATATGTTTGCCTGAAGAACACAATGTCATGTACTGACAGAATTCAAAAACTGCACCTAGACTTTAATTATACGTGTCGAAGTTTGTGTCTGTGGTTATACATAGACTATATCTGTAGGTTGCAACTCACGATTAAACTGACAGCAGTTGAATAATAAGTGCAGGAAATCAGACCAAGCATCAGTTACTAAGTCTGTATGTGTGTTTCTCCAAGTCAGGTTTTGTGGCTCGCTTTGGAGAGAAGCAGACTTTGGAGGGCCAGGTAAAGAAGGTGTGCTGCTGGAGTTTGCTAATACTGAGCTTGGGGATCCTCGCCTACTTCCTCTGGAAAGGAAGAATCATTTAGCCTACAGTGCCCTCGTGTGGCAAACTCTTTTATATGCCAGGACTTCTCCAAAAATATTGAGGTTATTGTAAAATGTACATTACTCTACAGAGTGCCAAATTATTAGGCTACCATAAAGATACTGTATAGCCCTTTTCCACTGACATGGTGCTGGTGACTAATCTAGAAACAGTCTCATGCATTTTAAATGAAAATAGACTGGTGCTAAAATGCCGGCACTGGCACAAGACCACAAAGTTGCGGGTCCCAAAGTTGGAACCACGAACATCAGTGGCCAGGGGGGTTCAGCAAGCACCAACCTGGCACCACACCAGCACTGTCCTGGTGGAAAAGAGCTAATCATTATCATTCTGATATACTGTTTACCTTCATTAATATACACATTGATGTTGCCTTGACGACTGTTGCCACCCACAATGTAACAGGTTCTTGTCTTGACTGATTGCTTGAATACAATACAAACAAAAATGATCCTTACAAATTAATTAGGCTGGAAAGTTTGCCATTTTATTACACATCACACATTCAAGTGATTGAAATAAATAAGTGTACAACTACGCACCTGCTTTGCTAAGCTTAACTAGCTAAAGTTTCTAACAGCACTGTTCACATGAGCTGTACCAAGTTCTTTTGCCATTTTTACTTTTGATACACTTTTAGAATTCAGTAATGTTTCTCTACAGTACTTCCTACCTTTCACTAGTATTTTTTTTTTTACTCTAGGTGTGACAATATTTTCAACTGCTAAGCCCGATCATGCAGATTAATGAAAACCTGATCTATTTTGTCATAAATGCGTCAAGTAGGTTAGCGTCAAAACTTTGCATAATCATGCCTGGAGAGGAGTTAGAGATCATTGTGTGGGTTGTTTTTTTTTGACTGACAAAGCAAGGAAAGGGAAGTGACTGAAAGGGAAAACTTGTAACCTACTTCATGCTAACTAATTGGATTCTTAAAGTATTGGGCAGGAAACATCATTTGATCACTTTCATGTCCGATTCTAAACATAATGAAAATACCTTAAATACACAGCAAAAAAACAAAGCGGTACGGGCTACATTCTTACCTGTTGCCCTATTTGATAAGTGCAGGTTTCCCAGCTTAAATTAAATTTTTTTAAAAATCTTCCGGTACAGGTCCTAACCACCTGCACAAGTGTTCGAGGAATGCTGGAATTTTGTCTTCTGCATGTTTAACCAGGTCACAGTTATGCCTGAGGATATTCATGTTATGATAACCTGCCCAAGAGAAATCCCCCCCACAGCAACAGGTTAGTCAAGGAACTCCAACTTGAGCCTTATGAAGCAGTACAGAGGAAAGAAGAGTGCAAGGTTTTTTAATCAATCAATCATGTTTCCTGTTTATGTGCAATCAAGTCAAAAGGCAACACTTTACCACTTTAACAAAAGAGAATTTTAATGACACGTTTCTGTACAGAAGAGGAATGGACAGCAGAACACAACACAAACTGAACTTTGGAAAGGTTTGCTTCAGGTAGGTCAGAAAATATTACAGCTTGGCACGAACATATACACAAGCAAGGTTTACGCGAGCTCCTCCTCGGCTTCCTCTTCAAACTCGCCCTCTTCTTCAGCTGTAGCATCCTGGTACTGCTGGTACTCGGACACCAGGTCGTTCATGTTGCTCTCGGCTTCGGTGAACTCCATCTCATCCATACCCTCGCCGGTGTACCAGTGCAGGAAAGCTTTGCGCCTGAACATGGCAGTGAACTGCTCGGAGATGCGCTTGAACAGCTCCTGGATGGCGGTGCTGTTGCCGATGAAGGTGGCAGCCATCTTGAGGCCACGTGGTGGGATGTCGCACACGGCGGTCTTGACATTGTTGGGGATCCACTCGACAAAGTAGCTGCTGTTCTTGTTCTGCACATTGAGCATCTGCTCGTCGACTTCCTTCATGGACATGCGGCCACGGAAGATGGCAGCGACAGTGAGGTAGCGGCCGTGGCGTGGGTCACAGGCGGCCATCATGTTCTTGGCGTCAAACATCTGCTGCGTCAGCTCGGGCACTGTGAGCGAGCGGTACTGCTGGCTTCCCCTGCTGGTCAGTGGGGCGAAACCGGGCATGAAGAAGTGCAGACGTGGGAAGGGCACCATGTTGACAGCCAGTTTGCGAAGATCTGCATTTAGCTGACCAGGGAAACGGAGACAGGTGGTGACGCCGCTCATGGTGGCAGACACGAGATGGTTGAGGTCACCGTATGAGGGTGTCGTGAGCTTCAGCGTGCGGAAGCAAATATCGTACAGAGCTTCGTTGTCAATACAATAGGTCTCGTCTGTGTTTTCGACCAGCTGGTGCACAGATAACGTGGCGTTGTAGGGCTCTACGACCGTGTCGGACACTTTGGGCGAGGGCACCACGCTGAACGTGTTCATGATACGGTCGGGATACTCTTCACGGATCTTGCTGATGAGCAGAGTACCCATGCCTGAGCCAGTGCCACCACCCAGGGAGTGGGTGAGCTGGAAGCCCTGCAGGCAGTCACAGCTCTCAGCCTCCTTGCGCACCACATCCAACACCGAGTCAACAAGCTCAGCTCCCTCCGTGTAGTGGCCCTTGGCCCAGTTGTTTCCAGCACCACTCTGACCTGTACAATTCAACCAAGTGGAACATTTACTCAAATATTCTTTATAAAAAAAGAAAAATAAATAAATTCACATCTCCTGGAACACTTATTCAATCAAAGGAGAACCAATCACCCACCAAAGACAAAGTTGTCTGGTCTGAAGACCTGACCAAAGGGTCCAGACCTCACAGAGTCCATGGTACCAGGCTCCAAGTCTACCAGCACAGCACGGGGCACATATTTGCCACCTACAACACAATACATGTTAGGGCAAACCGAACCAGTCACACATACTGGATGCTCCATAAAAATGTGAAGGGGGTGTACCTGATGCCTCGTTGTAATAGACGTTGATCCTGTCCAGCTGGAGATCACTGTCTCCGTGGTATGTGCCAGTTGGGTCAATACCATGTTCATCGCTAATAACCTCCCAGAACTAAAACGAAAGAGAGAAAAAAAAAAAAAAGCTAATTATTAACATGACTGCATTTCCTCCCAACTGTATAAAAACTGGACTTTGTACTCTGCTCACAAAGAAATGATCAAAATAATCAGGCCACAATACAAGTTACGACATTTAGAATTATCAAAGCTAACAAAACATGGCAGAATTCAGAAATCTACCACAGCACTTTTGTTGAACTTCTACAAAATATAGCGCAAGAGGGAAAAAATAAAAAGTATTTTACGTTCAATTAGTATTTAAACAGTGAGACGTGAGGTAGTTTGTCATATTGACTTTATCGTTGGGGAAAGAGGAACCCAAAGGATTAGCTGCCGCATTGCAGCATTAAATCGGGCACGCGGTCATTAATTAGCAGACCTGAAATATATCGCGCGAAATCCGCCAGCCAATCACAACCAGCTATTTACACGCGCGCGTTGGAATGCGAATTCAAATTCTTCTTCTTTTTTTTTAACCGCCATTAATGACGCGAGGCTTCGATTTTTTTTTAAACCGAAAAACCGCGCGCGCGGCCTTCGCGCCGGTTGGCTGAAATCCATCTGCGGGAATTTTTTTTCGCAGTTACGTCACTCAGCCCACGCCCCTCCCACATCCGGCTAAAAGGCGCGGCGCGCGCCTGACTGGCCTCTATAGTCTGGGCCTTGAGGCGAAATGAATCAACTTGAAATTTATCAAAATATATCGAATTAGGATTACAGACAGTCAAACTATGAATAAAAAAAACTAAGTATTTTTGCCTTTGTCAAAGAAATCCCCATACAACGGACACTCGAGCGGGTTTTTTTTTTTTTTTTTTTTGCAACGTCGTAAACAAAATTATACATATAAAAAAAAAAACCAGCTCTTCTGGAAGATCAGGCTTGACAAATTTTAACGGTTTTATTTCCTTTTTGCTGTTCAAAAATAAATTTAAAAAATGAGGAAGCACATGGTTATGGCGACCCTCTTTTCATTCTTTTCATGCACACAAACACAATGGCCGCTGAACGACGGCGACAATTCACCATTATTTTTAAACCCCAGACTGCAGACATCAGCCTGGAAATGTGCATTTGGCTTTTAAGATCAATACAATAATTCAATTTCGTTCAAATGAACGGCATATTTCAAGTGCACCAACAATTTAAAAAAATTAATACAAATACATATAAAACTAACCTTGGCTCCGATCTGGTTACCGCACTGGCCAGCCTGAAGATGCACGATTTCCCTCATTTTTGCTTTTTTTCCGGAGGTAGTTCAGTCTAAGAAACGTAAGCTATCCTTCCTTTTCTTCCACAGAAGTGCGGGGAACAGCGCCTTTCCCCCTTATAAACAGACTGGTTTAGACCCGCCCCCAGATGCCGGTATCAGCGCGTCATTGGTTGAGATTTTCAAAACTCGGCTTAGAGCAGCCGTAATCGTCGTTGATTAGTCTACACGAGCTGTCATTCTAACCGGCTAGTTGAGCTTTGTCACGCCAGCGTACGGCTAAAACCATGCTAACTTAAAAGTCATGCTAGCGTATATATCCTGTATCTGTATCACTACATTACTAAATAATATGTCAAGTATTCAATTTGTGAACATAAAAAGGTGTATGGTGCATCCAAACAACTAAGGGGTTGGAGGTAAACTATATTTAAACAAGGGATTAGCTAATATGATTTTCCCCAAAAGGGTCTTTCAGTGTCTCAGGAATTGCACTAAGACCTATTAAATATATAGCTGGATATCTAAAACAAGTCATATTCTAAAAGGCATCAAATCTCAAATTATGCACAATTCAAAACCTAATAACAAAACTCTAGGTAGCTAGCTATCCACCTGTCTATTGCGACATACTAATTCAAATCACATTAACGTCAGCTTCATTATAATTATGCATATTGCACCATGAAATGAATCAGTGAGCCATTTTAGTGCTGCACACTAAACAAAACAAAACATTAAAAGCAAATATTAAAAAGGACCATAATAAGGTTGTGCAAAAGGTTGAAAGTGACAAACATAAAAGATAATCCAAGTTTATCTACTGCTTTATTAAAATTTTCTCCAGTTGTTCACTAGCAAACCTGTTTTATTTTCTTTGACAATCGCACAGTTTTGGCTGTAGTGTTTGTAACATTTATCAGTAACAGACATATTAAATTGTATAAGCTGTCAGCATTTGTCCAGAAGGTATGGAAAGAGGGATGATGGTTTAATCCAGCTTCATTTTATAACCTGGGTGAAAAGCATTGCCTCTCAAATCAAGCGTAATCTTTCCAAATGTAGAAATGACAGATTTGGGTGGGACTAAAATCCCAGAGATACACAAGTAATAATTACATTACCACAGACGTTTGTATGGAGAAATACATTACCATTCCCTGTATAAAACTAATCTAGTCCGAATAGGGCTATAGACCATGTGCATTATGACTAAATGCACTGTTTGTGGTTTTTATCGTAGAATGTGGCTGCATTTACACTTTCATTGTAATGTGGATGCTTTTAAAATGAACATAATTTTAGCATGAAATGAACATAATTTTAGTGTGCTCACATCAACCAAGTGCACGCAGGTTCTTTGACTAGCACAAGCAGGAAATTACACAGACTGCACTGCAATTCCCCACATGCACCAGCATGTGATTTCTTCTCTGTATGGGAGGTGTTTACAGCTCAGCTTGGTTCACTTCCTATTCCAGGCTATTATCAAGCCATTATGCAGCCTACAGTAAGTGTTGTCCTCTACTCCATCCCCCTGCTGCTTGTTGCATAGACAACTAAGAAGGAAGTAAAATGGCTGCCACAATGCAGAATCCTTCTGTTCAGCATGTGGCTCACAGGTGATGGCGGAAGACAATGAAAAAGTGGGATTAAAAGAGCTTGTGAGGTGGAAAAATCAGAGTGCTGGCCTTGTCTCTGAAGTGTTTGTGTGTGGATTATTAATAGCTAATCTGTATAAAGGAGGGGGAAGGCCAAGATACAGTCAGCTGCCCTTGTACAGTTGGCATGACTTAGAGAGTGAGAATGTGAGATTTGTCATATTGTGTGCTGTGATGGAGGGGGCAGGGAATATCTCCGAGGTCTCCAGGGCTTTCCTGAGATGACCAGAAGCAGCCGAACAGATGGGATATTAGCGGGTCACCATTCAGGTCTCTCCAATTCATTCGGCAAAAAAAAAAAAAAAATCCTGCTGGCAAATTTCTTTCAAAATGATAAGAAATGTTTTTAAAAAACACATCAAGTACTGTCTCTAAGCCTTATTCATCTGCCGGAGTCAGCAAAAAGACACACCCCACACACACACACACACACACACTTTCCCTAAAACTACTGACCTAAATTTAACAAGACTTTCTGGATCATCCCTGTACTTTCTAATCAGTGGTTATATCCAAATTCTAAAGCTGGAGACAAAAGAGCCAGTGTATGCTCATGAAGCAGCTTGCGTCATCGCACAACACTTCCCCCATTTCACCCAGCTCTGCTTCCGCAGCGCAGCTTTGGCAGCTTAATGGCTAATCGATTTAGTAGGAGCTCAGACTACAAATCTTGAGGTGTGGCAGTGCTCAGGAGTGATAATGGAGGACTGTGTGTGTTTGTGTGTGTGATAGTGTATGAATAAAAATGTAAGTCAATTGAACACCAATGTAATTAGTCCAGATTTAACATCAGTCTATTGTTTCCTTTAGAATGTACTATAACATTTTATTACAAATACTTGATGCCTGATAAACAATATTTAAATTGTGTCTGCTAGCCTTCTTCATGTTCCAAATATGCAACTGGAATTCACTGGAAAATCTGGAGGCAATAATCATTCTTCAGGCTTCACCACCAGAAAAAACCCCCCCAGCTATTTATTATTTTTTTTTATTTTAAGCTTGTATTATTTTGTTATACTTTTATAATTTAAATTATTCTACACTTATTCCTTGTATTTATTTTTTAGACACTTGTATGATTTTAATGTTTTTATTATTTTCTTTTTTCCTATCTGCTCTTATTTGTTGTATTTTTATTATTTGCCTATTTTACTATATTATTTTTGACTACCTTTTTTTTCAGTGTTAACACAGGCACTAGTAATTAGCCATGTATGCTTTTTAATGGAATTATACCAAACCCAAAATAAAAATAAGCTAAAAAGAATTCTAATGAAATGTATTAAATGGCAAAGTATGTTTATATCTTATTGGAAATTGTAAATTATACTATTTAGAATTTGATATGCTGATACGCTTCCATATGTTGGTACCAACTTCAAGCATAATAATCCATGTTACTGCTCGCTAATTGACCTGGATCAAGCTCCTCTACAAGTGTCTCCATGCATGGTAGATGTTAGAGGACAAAGCATCAGGGCCTCTGTAACTATAAGTCTATAATCTGATATCTATAAATTAATACTGGGGGTGCCAATAATTTAGACATTTTGAAATAAACTTTGTTTGCTAGTGATGCACAGCACAAAGATGTTAAAGGACAGGCTAAGCATTTTCTTACGCTGCCTCTATGTGTGGTTTACTGAGTGATCCGCAGTGGCCTGAGGTAATGAAGGGTCCAGTATGGATCCTCTGAGGGAGGGACTCATCTGCTTTCTTTTGACTCAACATCTGTCTTTCCTGTCTTTCAAGCACCGCTAATCTCTCTTCACACAATAGGAAATATCAGACAGCAGGGAGAGAAAAGATGCCCATTAGCATTAGTTATGTATTTTATGTATATATATACATACTATGACTAGCAATTTGGTGAGTTGCTTTTTTCAATCGAAGGCATTAATGAAATGGTTTGGTGAGAAATCAGATGTAAGCCTTCAATTAACAGAGACGTGTCTGGTATCTGACGTTTGCTTTTTTTTCAGTTTTGCAGTGGAGCAATGATGCTAATGTATCTAATGTCATGGAACTCCATCTCAAATCCTTCCTTAAATCGTATCCACTTCTTCAGTGATCTAGGACCCGGTGTGACTTATTGTATTCTTTAATTACAGCAATGTAAATTGAGAGTGTAAATTGATTCCGTACATTTGACGTTTTACACTGACAGTAAAAATTAAAGTGTTCAGGAATTCTGAGCTCCTTTTATATTTAATACATGACCAACAAGTATAAACTATAATTTACCTACTAATAAAACAGTGAAATAATAAATTACATAATAAATTGATGGTTAAGTATTATATGTAAACACAGAAAACAAAAATATAAGGGAAAGACTTCGTAATATATACGATTGAATGACATACAAAGGATAAATATTACATAGTAATTTCATTTAATGCAGTTCCAGGCTTGCAAAGAAGATGTGCCGTATGGATTACTGTTGCTTCCTTGCGAGCATTTAGAATATTGACAGTGCATACTGATGAAACAGGGGAGAGTCCTCTCCATTTCCATGCATTCTGGTTGCTAGGATGTTACAGAACCCAACCATCGCCATGCTTGGGATACAAATCTCCTGTGTTATCTGAACAGAGCAACGTTCTGGGGGCAGCCATCTTAGACAAGTGATGTTGTTGGTTTACTTTTCTTATCTTTATCCAGCTAGGCCCAAATTTTGGAGTTGTAACACAAAGCAGGAATTCCATTTAGAAAAGAAATTAGTCATATCCTGACCTGTATTTACTAAACAATTCATTTGTGTAGCTTATCATTATTGCCCGAAGGAAGTATTTGAAGTATTGGTGAGATATTAGTGCTAAGATTTTGGGTAAGATGGACTTCTTAGCTTATTAGCTACATTAGCCTCATGGCTCCAGTGCAAAATTCAAGAAGCAGACAGCAAAGTTTTGGTGGTGGTGTGAATATAGTGCAAATCAGATTTTTCGCTGAGTCATTCTTGTGGTCATCATCATGGAGGGTTCGGATAGTAGAACCTGAAATGAATATTCTGTCTCTGACAGAGCATGTGCAATCCACAGGGGAAGTCCACACAGATCCAACACTGTATCAGGTTCCGTTTCACAGTGTCATAAACGAAGCCTGCAGGGCCTGAAACACGTATGAGTTGTGAAACATCAGCGAGTATTTTAGACTGCTCTTTAAATAACCACTCGCCATATTTATTTGAAAATTGACAGAAAAAATGGGACCAGGAATAACTTTATTCTCTGAAGGAGCTCTTTATGTGCTGAGATGTTATTTATCGTATAATATAGTATGTAGTATGTAGTGTATAATTTGTTTTCCTGAAGTGCTAAGAACTGAAATAAGGGCACTTTGTGTGAGAAAAAAGCAGACCATGAAGCTCTGCCAAGCCCTGCTGCAGTCCAAGCCTTTTTGCCCATCCCCCTTCTCAGCAGCTCAGCATCTGAGGGAGCTAGCTAGCTAATGGTGAGTCAGAAGTGTGCTCCCGAAGGATATATGCCTTTACACAAAGCTGAGTCAGCTGCTATGACCACACACACACACACACACACACACACTGCTTCCCTTTCAGAAGCCATACAGACTGTTTCTTTCACACACACACACAAACACACACTGCCTTTCAAATTGCATACATCAGTGGCTTCTGAAGAACTAGCGTCTATTATCATATTAGCCTCTAGCCCAGAGTCCTGACATTGTTCTCCGAGGCTGACTCACAGATGAAAAAGATGTGTCTGTATTCGAGTGTGCAAATAAACTGTACACTTAGAGTATGAATGAATACCACACAGACAATATGAGTTATTTATCAGTATTTTCAAAGAAATGAATAGAAAAAGCTCCATGATGGATGTCTATTCCTTTGATTAGCTGATGTCAGACAGTCAGATATTGCCACACCCTTAACCTTCTGCTCTCGACCACGACTGGAGTCCGTATAAATGATCCAGTATTGATTATTGATCTGTGCAAGGACACTGGAGACAGGGGGGTCAAAAATCATGACTATTAGACTGGTTTTGGGGGCTGTTTTTGTTCCTCCATGACAGCTGTAGTTTTAAAATGAGCTTTATTTACCCTCTGAAGAGAGTTTTGAGTTTTTGTTTCTGCATGACAGCATTTTGATATCTGTCAGCATATAATTAGCTTAATTCACCATGTGAAATGGTCATTTTGAGGTAATTTCATGACATTTCGGGAAAATCTTGCTAGTTACGGCAAAAAAAAAAAAGTCTTGAAATAGCTATATTTTCAGCCACTCTGCCGTTTCGACCCTACCATCCCCACCATGAAATTTCTATTTTTTGTATTTCAAATTGACCACTGTTGAGAAGGAGCACTTGAAATGCAGGGTGACATTAGTATTCCAAGCATTTTGTCATGCGTGCCTGGTCTCTCCCCGGGGAGCTAGTGGCAGGAGGCGGCTTCTGATACTAATGGGACTGGACTCGCTCTCCTCCACCCTGCTCCTGAACTGCAATCCTCGTGGAGGAACATCAAGAATAATTGAACCACTGGGAGGTTAGCGAGTAGAGAAAATGTTAACATTTGAGCCTATTGATATAAATATTGGTATTAATATTTAGTTTAAGCTAGGTTACTATAATGAGACTATCAGTATTATAGTCAAGAACTGCTCCTGCAATCATAAACACTGTCCTGTTGTTCATCCCGGGATTTGTATTTACAATATGCAACACACTCAGTACTGTTTATCTTTGCTCTTCTACATCTGTATAGTGTGATGATTTATAATCGTACCATCCACTCAGAAGATGATGAGTTCCCTTTTGAGTCTGGTTCCTCTAAGGGTTTCTTCCTCGTGTTACCTCGCTACTGTTGCCTCTGGCTTGTTCATTTGGGACGTAAATCTACATCCTGATTTCTGTAAAGCTGCTTTGTGACAATTGAACTGAGTATTTGATATTAATATTAGCACGAGTTGGATCTCTGACTAGCTAGTGAAAACCTACTGGTTCTCAGGAGATCTATATAAGGAATGTTTCCAGGATGAAAATGATCCTTAAAACCATTTACAATGCAAATGAGTTGATAGGTGAAAACAATGTTCACTGTTCATTCATGTCGTATGTGAACGTCAATAATCAGGTTCATCAGAATGCAGGGCTTGTTCACAGTAACAATGATGATAATTTATATCTGGAATAAATCAAGCAACTTGATATACAACAAGGTATCTTGAACCGTGAATACTTCAACCAGGAAGTATTGTTAAAATAATGCACTTGCTTGCAGCACAAACTGTTTATCCATAAAATTAGCTCAGTGGCAGGGTAACAATAAAGTCCTGCAAGATGTGCTGATATAGCTCAAATGGAAAAGATGACCAAACAACATTTTACTACCCTAACAAATAAAAAATCTAACAGGCCAAACATATTAAATGAAAACAATAATGAGGATGTAGAAGGGGTGTGCAAATTAGTGCTAACTTTATGCAGCTACATAAGCTGCAGTACCATTAAAAATAATGTTTGGAATAATAAATTGTTTAATATGATATCTAACATCCGAAAGACTACTCAAACTATCAAAAAACATGATTTACTTGTATTTAGCTACCTATAAATGTATATATATGAGGAAATATTTGTTTTAGATATTTTTCTCCTGATCTTTGATTGTCTTGTTTCATTTTAACATCTTGATATTAAATTTATTACTTGATAAATTGTAAAATGGAGGTATATTTAACATTTTTATTCACCTAGAAATCATGGGGGTGTGCAGAATTTTGCAGTAAACTGTATATACTTTCAGCATCATAATTAGTATTTATCAGCAGGCAGCAGGATGAATTTCTCCACATTCCGGGTTTATTTCTTGAAATCTCTCCATG
This sequence comes from Notoglanidium maculatum, assembly GCA_030068355.1. Lineage (NCBI taxonomy): Eukaryota > Metazoa > Chordata > Actinopteri > Siluriformes > Auchenoglanididae > Notoglanidium > Notoglanidium maculatum. The sequence goes on along the minus strand of JAQQZX010000040.1, from coordinate 24,189,488 downwards.
CTAAGAGCACTGAAACTATTTTTTAATTCAACGAATGTCAAGTGCCAAAAACAACAGGCCACCATTTTAGAGGCGTGGTCCATCATGCACTTTGTGTGCGTGGCGCCATCTTGTGGCTGTCCAGAATTATAGCAGTTTTCATCTTCTTCTACACATCCTAATGGTACAGTCCAGGATTTACTACTGGGCAATATTTGATCAGTGTTGTCTGAGGGATTTCAGATATGCTGTTTCTACAAGTGTGGTGTTAGAATATTAAATGTAAATATCAGTGAAAAAAATGACTGTTTTCATTAAATGCTGTTCACCTTAACAAATTGCTGTACTATAAGAGGAATAAGAAATAGCAGGGTATGTTGGTGTAGGAAATAATAAAGTCACAGTTATTTTCCAGCAGTAATATTTTTTAATCCGACTTTACTTCTTGATATTCTTGATGCAAGTTGCCCACATACATGAAAAATTCAAGTGATATTTTTAAAAATGCATGCATATGAACTATAATAAACATCCAAATAGAGAGAATTATTAATGTGTGAGGGAGCATTGCATTGTGCTACAGTTGACAGTGACAGACAGTTTGTCCTGCAAAGGCGCTCTCTGTGTGATAAAAATAGTGTGAAATGTTTACCCTTTTTATATCTTTAGATTTACTAATTCCTTAGAACTGATCCATCATCCAGCTGATGTCTGATTTCTATGCCAGATTCAACACTAGGCAGAAGTTTACATTAAATTATACCGGCCTTTATCAGGCTTAAGCACTGACTATATGCGTCATGCAGCTGCTTTGCTGATAATCCCACTGAAAACATAACAGCATGGTTTAGATGTTGTGACTGAAATGTTAATATCACTGATGATAAAACACGTGCAGGGTGGGTTGTAAAGGCTCTGGGTGCTTGGGCACCTGCCTTTTGCTTTTAATTTATCAGAAGAATCCCTTTCAATGTAATTTAGTAATGTAATTTAACCTTCATTTCTCCCAATCCTGGAATATACACAGAGCCATTTCATATCCATGGATAACTGTCATCTTGTCCACCTGTTTCACCTTTCAAACAGATAAGAGCATGTGTCAAGACTAAAAAAAAAAAAAAAAGTTAAAATCAGAGAGGTGCTACTTCGTGACGATGTGACCAGCCATGTCCTATGCTGAACTTGGTGTTGAGAATGCCTTGACACATGACACAGCGATTTCTTTAAGAGTGACAAACAGTACAACTCAGTTCCTACCTGCAATCTGTCAATAAATGTGCTAAAAGACATTGGGACTAAATTAAAGCTTGGAAGAAGCACAGGACTAGAGTTCTGTATGCTACATCGGTATCTTTGTATCTTGTAGGCCATCTTGCCTACAATTCCAGGTAGTTCAGCTAACACTACTTTCTCCCTAGCAAGAAACAAGTCATACATATCGCTTGAAATTTGTTTCTTGTGGATGTGTAGTGATGTCTACTTTTGTTGTTTGTTACATAATTAAATAATGCCCTAATCAGTGTGAAACTTCTGACTATTCAGATATAACGAGAGGTCGCATATGACAGGATAAGATGGAACCATGGTTTAAAAGTTTCTTCTTTTTTTGTGCTTCACATTGTAATCAAGAACTAATTGCAGGTAGGAACTAAAGTTGTGTGTCTGGAACTGAAGAAATATTGGACCACAAGTGCAATAGGATTGATAGGAGGAACCAATCAAGGCATTTGTTTGGATCTGTAGCTTTAGCGCATCAAACCTAATTTGTGTACAACTGAGAAAAATCTCAGTTCAATTGTCGCTTACCGATGTCGCTAAAATTGCAGCTCTGTGTTGCTCACTTGTTTAGAAAATGAACAGCCGCTTTTTTGCTTGATAACGTGAACATAAGGGTAATTGTGCCATTGGTGATATAATGCATTGCTCAGATGTGATAGTTTTGTTGCTGTGACGTTGATAGACAGTAGATTTTAGTCCTCCAAGTATCACTAATATCACGACCAGCTGTCATTGGCAAAGTCTGTAGTCCTCAATGAGATCTAGAAATACTGATGGCTACTGCGTAGTAAAAAGCTGTCACTCGATATATTTTATAATCTCATTTATTACTGAATATGCCATAATTCAGTCTCCTGCATCTCTTCACAAAGCGCTCACACAACTCACGCAAACATTCCGAGCTTATTAAATATATACATCATCTCTCATTATCTTACCATATGTACAAGTCACCCCTTTATAACGAGTCATCTCCCTTTTTAGGCATTTTTATGTCCATTAACTATGAAAATATAAAAAATATAGCTTCCTCTTCAGTCTTGTTGTTTAAAAAAAAATCAGTCCTGTAGTTCTGTAGCGCCCAGCATTAGGAAGCCATCTGTGATTTCCTGTTGCGTTTGGCTCGCCTCATCGGAGGGAAGCTGATGATCTCGAAGTGTTTAGGTCGGTCCGAGTTGGGGAAGGGAAGTGGGCCTTTGTGGAGTCTCTTGATGAAGTGGACTTCCCTCTGGTTCTCTCTGGTTTTGGAGGCTTTGATGGGTCTCCCTTTCCTGGAGAACGCTACGTACCAGCCGTCATACTTGGCATTCTGGAAGGCGGTGTAGTTGTTCTCCAGGACGATCTCGGTGAAGATGCAGTCCCTGCCTCTGCCGCTGACCTACGGGAAAACAGTGATAGGTGATATTATACCACACAAAAATTATTTCATAATAAAATAATGAGAAGCAATGAATGACAACACTTTTTGAAATTGAAATTTTTACACATTTCTATATTAGAAAGGGTTCCAAACTATAACCTGGGCAGCTTAAAACTCTATAAGGAAAAAAAAACCCTTAAAGATTCATTCTTAAATTTAAAAGACTTAAGGGTTCTTTATTTTATTATTGTGAAAATTTTTCATTTGAAAAAATAAGGGTTCCTGTACAAGGTTAATCATTAAAGGTGCTACATAGACCCCTACAACAAAGAGTTTCTATTTAAAAGTGTACCAAGTGAAACCTTGAAGCTTAAAAAAACTTTATTATCCCTTGAGGGTTCTTTGGCTGTGGGTTCTTTGGCTAGAATGTTTGATGTAGAACCCTTGTAGAAAGCTAAGAACTCGTATTTATCCAACAAACCCATTAAGAACGAATGAAGAACCCTTTTTTCTAAGAGTGTATGTAGTAACTGGATCTGGGGTGGCCTACAAACTTCACATTACTGGTCATTATTTTATTCAAAACACCTAGAACCTGTCAGGAATGACTGGTGTGTAGGTAAAGGTTCCAGGTAGTTCTTCGGTACACTTTTTGGTTTTTAGATAGGTAAAATTATCCAAGGAACCATGTAAGAAACCTTTAAAGAAAGCCTTTTAAGACTAAGAGTGTAGATATGAACATTGTGCCAGATATATTAGCATTGAACAATTTCACTTAGGGCGCTTTTGCAACAAACAATCTGCAATTCACTGTTATGAAAAAAACCCAGTGTAACCCTTTAGGACGGTTCTAAACCCCAACAGCAGGTGGCACTATTTCATGTTTAAGGCCACAACAAAAACGACTCAAAAATCAACTGTTTTATGACCATTTTTACATCATATATTCAAAAAACTATTTTGATCCAATAAAAAAAACAAAACTAGCAAATAAATTTGATATTCTGTACATCTGAATATACATTCTGAGATAAATCAGTCAAATCTGGAACCCTAAAAAGCTCTTCACTGTCCCTCTAAGAGAACTCTTATAGGTTTATGTAGAACCCTATAATAAAGGGGGTTTTTATATTCGAAAATGTTCCAAGTATTCTCTCAGAAGTACTTTCCTGGTTACTTGCATTACATTTGCATTACAAACACCAAATTACTGGCCATTATTTTCTCCTTAATATCTAGAACAGTGGTAACCAACCCTGTTCCTGGAGTTCTACCTCCCTGAAAACTTGACCTGAAGAGGTGCGTTACATTTAGAACTAACTAGATCTACTAGAACTAGAACTAGAACTTCAGGAACAGGTAGGGTGACCACAGAGCTAGAACCTGTCAGGCTTTTAGCCAAATCATCTTGGTACAATCATAGAAAGGGTTCTTCAAGTGTTCTTAAGCTCCTAAAAGGGTTCTGTTTGTATATATTTTTTTAAAATAAGAGTAACATAATAAGTGTTACTACACTCTTTATAAGACGGTTCCATCCATTATGATAAAGGGAAATCTCACAGTTTTGTATAGAACCCTACAACAAAGGAAACTGTTCAGAAGCTAAAGGCCCTGAACTATTGTAAGAACCCTGAAGTATATGCACTCTTAGACAATTTAGAACATTTATGAGTTCTTCAGTATATTTCTACAATGGAATGTTTCCCTATCAGAAAGGATTTGAAGTAGAACCATTAAGGAATCTAAGAACCTTTATTTATCTAAAGAACCCTTATTTGTTGAGAGTGTATGTATAAACTGGATATTTACAGTATGTGGTTCGTGTTCGGTTCTTAATAGGTTCATTAGTTAATTAAAGGTGATAAAACTTAGAACTCGTCCTAAAACAAAAATGACTGACATTGGACTTTTGAGAGACCTCATAACTACAGATGGATGACCAAAGAATCCTTAAGAATTGTAAAGGTTCTAAGAAACAAATTCAGAAGTCAACCAGTTAAGGTCTTATATGGAATTTTTTTTTCTGGAGAGTGTAAGTTTAAGCTACTTGATTGCCACAGCTAATAATTATAGCACTCTGAAATGTTTTTCCTTTTGCATGCACTGTTCCATCTTACAGTTTCAGTCACTGGACACTCTTGGAAAACCTAGAACTCTTTCCCTATCACAGAAAGCATTTGAACTAGAACCCATTTTGGAAGCTAAGAACCTTTATTTATCCAGTGAACCATTCAAGAACCCCTGAAGAACTCTTTAGATTGTAATCGTATGTAGAAATAAGACAATAATGTCAATCATGCTGTTCATACATATTGTTCAAGCTTCAACAATGTCAACAGTATGGAACTTTCTCTGCGATTCTCCTATAGAAAAGTCCATTGTGCTGCCCATGGGTTCCAAACAGTTAAATAGAACCATCTTTAGGAAAAACCCCTAACCATCCTTGATGAATCCACACTCTTAAGAAATATGTAAATCCTAATAGTAGCTCTTCAGGCAGGTTTACGAATTCTATGTGTATGCCTAGAAAGTGCTTTCCAATCAGAAAGCCTCAAAGCAGAACCCAGGTTAGGAAGTTTAGAACCCCTAACTATTCAAAGTACATTTTTTCCCAAAAGTGAGTCTGTTTTTCTGTCAGAACGTGCTCCGAGTATAACCTTTTTTGGAAGCTTAGAACCTTTAATGAATCCAATGATCACGTAAATAACCATTGAAGAACCCTTTTTTCTAATCGTGTGTATGTTAATTGGAAGTATCTTCAAACTTCACATAACTGGTCATTAATTTCTTCTAAGCACTTTGACATTTTGCTAAAGCATTTTAGTTCTTGGTACACTATTTGTAAAGGTTTTTTTTATTTTTACAAAGCTTAGGAGTTTTAACCTTCCAATAAACCCCTTAAAGAACACTGTTTCTAAAAGCATACATGAACACAGTATTTGAGATGAGGTAAGTCATGAGAACTGTGCTGTTATGACGTTAGTATGTACCTTGCCCACCAGCTTTCCTCGCCGGTTCATACAGAGATATCGGCCGCTCTCGGCTCCTTTGATCCGAACCCGACTGCCGAACGTGTCTGTCTCCACATACAGTCTGGCTGCAACACGGAAACACACACACACACACACTGTTAGTGCTACGACATATGAAAAACATACAATAACAATGTTGGACTGTGGAATCCTGAGTGCAGTTTTAAATATAACATTATCTTAAAATCTTAATGTTGCCAGAAAAGGTTCTTTAAAGCACACACCTGGTACAGCAGAACCCCTTCAACTTTAGCTCATGCAGATGTGTTATTTAGCTGATTAGTTGAATCTCTGTGTTAGAGCAGGAAAAACACTGCAGTGTGCATGACAGGGGGATCTCCAGGACCAAGGAAACATAGGGTATTTTAAAGAAAATATGTTCTGTTTACGTTATGTGAAAGTTATGTGAAGACCTTCCACGTAATGTAAATGTTTATGGTGGGAAATGACTCTTCAATTCTTTGTGGAACCTATAAAAAAATGGAACCAGATTTAATATAGAGACTTACAACATAAGCTTTCTCTTTCAGACAGGCCGAGTCCGTCAGCAAGATAGGAACCCTACACATCCAAGGAACCCTTAAGGAACCTTTCTGTTTCTGTTTTTAAGGGCGTTGAAACGGTAATATGCTCTAAAGAACTTTTCTGACAAGTTGTTAAGGAAGTTAAAAATATAATATACTCTATAAGGAATCTTTATGCATACATTAAGGAAGTTAAAAATGCAATATACTCTATTAGGAACCTTTTTGCATACATTAAGGAAGTTAAAAATGTAATATACTCTATTAGGAACCTTTTTGCATATGTTAAGGAAGCTAAAAAGGTTATTCACTCTGAGAACCTTTTAAAGTGCCCTTTAAGGAAGCTTAAACGTTTATTCACCCCACAGACCCAATCTGGGTACTCTTTAAGGAAGCTTAAAAGTTTATTTGCTCTAAAGAACTGTTTTGAGGGTTCTTTAGGGAAGATAAATATGTTATTTGCTCCAAGGAACCTTTTTGAGTGTCCTTTAAGGAAGGCAGAAAATTTATTCGCCTTTTGGAAACTTTTTGAGTGTTTTTTAATGGAAGTTAAAAGGTTATATGCTCTAAGGAGCCTCCTTGAGTCATTAGGAACCTTTTAAACTAACATCTTTATTCACCCCCACAGAACTTTTTCTTTAAGGAAGCTAAAAGGTTATTTGCTCTAAAGAACATGTTTGAGTGTTCCTTAAGAACCTGTTTGAATTATTTACTGTAAGGAACCATTTTGGGTGTCGTTTAAAGTTTCGAGGGAACCGTTCTCAGAGTTCTTTAACAAAGTGTGTTTGCTCAGAGTGTTCTTCAAGGAAATAAAAAAAACCCGTTTACTCGCTATGAGGAGTGCTTTAAAGAAGATAAAAAGTTCTTTTCTTTTACAGGAACCTTTTCTGGAACCTATTCTAAAGAGTGTACATATTGTTATTGAGTCCGTGTTATACAAAATCACAGTGGTAGTTGGTCAGACTGATCACTGACAGATTTGTGTAGACGGTACAATAATGTCGACAATATCACAATAGCATCAAAGCGATACGTTGTGCATCCCTGTGCGCATGAGCGCGCGCTCCGCTCCTCGCTGCTTTGATGTTTAAAGGCCATTAGCGCTGTTCACAACACAAAGGCGAGCAATTAGAGAAATACGCGTCGGTCTTTATGCGCGCGCTCTCCGCCTATACTGAACCAATCAGGCTCTTTTATTCGCTGTGATATCGGCTCTGTAGCGGCTCCTCCACCGAAACCTGACGTGAAATCCGATTACACTCACCGAAAGTGTTGCCGTCCTCCGCGGTGGCGCTCACGCGCTTGCCCTGGATCTGCACGTGGCGCCCGCTGGTGCGGCTGTAGAGCTGGTACACGCGCACCTGCCGCCGGCTGAGCTCGTCCGTCTGCGCGCCCTGCTCCCTCACGTGCTGCTTAAAATCAGGAGAAGGCTCATTCTCCCCCTTTTTCACGTAAAGGGAAAACATAAGATCACACGTTTCTCCCTGGCTCTCGTTCTCTAGGCCTACAGCACTGACGTACACGGTAAATAAATAAATAAACAAATAGCTGCTAAACCACCTCGTGCTGAAATAACGTTTGGAGATTCTTTTCTTTTAAATTAAGTAAATATTTTATGACATATAGTTTAATTGAACACTGAGAGTTTCACGATTAAAATAAAGCTATACGACGATTAGAATATGTATGCAAAGCCTATATGTTGTAGAAATAGGCTTGCTTGATGTTAGATGGGTAATAGCACTGACACAAGCGTCTTTACGCTTTAATGAGCAATGCAACGCTAATTTGGCTGCATGCAATAGTAGCTAGATTATATAATGCATCAAAGAACACAATAATACTGACAGAATGAGAGAATAACAACTGTAGAACTGTGATTGCACGCTAAACAGACCTACATTTGTGTTTTACATGAGTGCATATAGATTAATCTCTCCAGACAACTGGGAAAACTTATAACCCTACAATACATACACTATACACTACATAGGCTACAGTATTGTGTTCAAGGCTAACTTTTAGCAATCTTAGGAATAATATTGCATTAACTTAGACTGCAGAATGAAATGCACGCGGATAAATCCACTTTATTTACACATTTGTATAGAATATCTAGAGAATTTGAATATTTACCTGTGCATGGCACCAGACCACGAAGAAGTGAAAAGATCTGTAAAAATGTAAAAAGTAAACATTTTTAAACTTTGCAACAATTTTAACTCAAACACATATAATTTTGTTCAAATAGGCGCTTTGAAAGTGTTTTGTACTTACAAGTAAAAACAGCGCTGGTTAATCCCATACATCTTCTTCTTAAGATTATTTCCCAAAAAATAATATATATAAAAAAAAACAGTAGCAATCCAGCAGCTCGTGCTTTAAATGATCAGATTCAGCTCCATCAGCTGATAATAAATAATAAAATAAATACAGTGTCCTCAGAAAGAGAGTAAACCCGAATCAATAAATCCGAATCCAGAGCCCAAATCAGAACGCATCCGTAGACAGCGGTGTGGTTCCATGGTGTGCTGCAGGGCGTGTTAGCGTCTCCGTGTTATTGGTGTTTGTTAGTTAACTGTGTTGGCGGCACGCGCTCATAGTGCCGCGGTTGTGCCGGTGTGCAGGCTCGTGCTCCGGTTCTTTAAAGCGCGCGGCGCGTCTGCTGTCCCTCACTGCACCGAAATGACAGACATGCACACAGGTCTCCAGACTGAAACCGGTGACCGCAAACCAATGGTGTTTAAAACCACGCCCCTTATCGCTCAACACCCCAACCCCAACCATGTCAGGGGTTCTCTAAGTGTTCTTTTTCCACAGACATGGACGACTTCTAGTGTATAAAAAATAATAATACTGACACACACACACACACACACACACACACACATATATTATCTGTAAATCATAATTGCTAATTACTAATTTTAAATACTCATACATTTAATAATATGATACGATATATGAATAATCTTCCATTATTAAAACATATATCATCATATTTGTTAATTTATTAGCTTAAGCCTTTTGATATTTTTATTCGTAACCTTTCCATCCATCCAGGTACAACGTGTTCAAACATCATGCAATCACATTAGGACTGTCCTGTATAGTCATTCCTCTATATAACACTGGAACAAAATGTAGTTTTGTTTTGTTTTTTCATCATGATGTGATACGTAATAATGCCATAACATGGTACACAGGACTTTAAAGCTTGTAGGCCCATTTCCCATCATGCAGTTGGGCGAAAAATAAAAATCCAATAACTGGACTATTTTGACTAGCTTTATTCAAATTGCAGATCCCTTTTAGTGGTTTAGCCTAGCCAATGTAAAAAACGATTACACAGCCCTATTAAGCTATATGAATTCTCTTTCTCTCCAATTGTCATGAGAAGTTTTGGAATTGAACTCCAGTTTATAGGTTTTCAAAAAATTACATTAAAAGTAATCGATTGCTTTGACTACTTTACTTGCATAACTTATCTTTGTTGTTGAAACAAAGGCAATCTTCTACTTGATATATGTTTAAAAGTCAGCAAGTGAAATGTTGTTTCAAAGTTTAACCAACTTGAAATTTCTTACAGTGAATGTTTATATCACTTAATATTAATGATAACTTCAGTAATTGTTATTGTAGCCAGTTTTTTTTAAAAAAACAACAACCCTGGATGTGGTTCTTGGGCCCGTGCTAGTCCCCAGAACTGAACCTTTGCCTTGGTTTTTCTTTTGGTGGAGTAAAACTTGGGTGAATACAGAATAGGATCCTCCTGGTGTGATTTTGGAGGGAAAGCAGCGCTAATGTTAACTAGCTAGTAAAATGTCTGGTATGAATGCTAGTTTTTTTGTTTGTTTCTTTGTTTTTCATAAAGCAATGGGATTGACATGAGTTGAAGTTAGTCTAGATAAAGTCAGTGCAAATGAACTGTTTTTACCAAGTTCATTTATTCTTTTGCTTTTCTGCAACACTTCACATTCTTCACAATCAACTGACTTTTTATTTGCTGGTGTATTTGTGTCTGTTCTGATCATGTCTTAATCGTTTGTATTTGAGTGATGTCTTCTATAACTGCACTATATTTAATATATTGCCGTGGTTGGCTAAAACTGAGTGGTAAATCAATCACAATTTGCCTAGTTTGATTCAAATCAGAATCAAATCAGTTAAATGACTCATAATTAAGAGTGCTAAAGTACAAAGAACATTGGTATATTCTGTCAGAAAAAAAATCTCATATAAGAACATGTTAGCTTTATGCAAAGCCAAACAGCCTAAAGTTATAAAAGTGGCCTCTGATGTGACCGGAAACTATCAGTTTCGCCCTGGCCTCTAATTTTCAATCTGATCTAATGGATGATTAAAGTCCGTCGTTACAAATCAGCTATGATGCCTTCAGGTCATCATCGTCGTCCACTGTATTTAAAGTTTTGAGGCTTTTTCCTTCTGGAAGGGGCGGGGCAGCTGATGTTTGTTACGGCCCACGGCTCACACCTTTTGCTAACGTGGCAGTCCCTAATAAGGACACAATGGGGCCTTTTAATCATTGGAGTCCAGCTGGCTTTTGTTAGTTTATGCTGGAATCAACATCAGGGCCTCACGCTACATGGCTAACAGGATGATCACTTTCCGACGCATACTTAGAAGATGCCACCCAACAATTAGTCCTATCTTGCTAAAGTGTACGGAAATGAGAATGCCGCTTGGCCCTTCAAAGGATTTCCCATCCCTGTTTGATTCTGTTGCCTTAAAATATATTAAAAAAAACATTTGGACCAAACTAGAATGTTTGCATTTGTGATTTAGAGATTGCATTAAGAAGATTAGTATCTATGTTAATATCCAAATGGTCAAATATATAGGTATAATTAAGGATAAGACGTTAATTCATTCTTCTGAGGAGACGAAACTCAGTTAATCTCTGTGTTTTAGCTGATTTTCTCCGTGCACGGTTGTTAGCGCGTCTTTTGTGTTGGGATGGCCATTGGCGTGTTCTCCACCCATCAGTTTGTATTTGGTCGAGGAGGACAGATCAGTGTTTGATAAACGCCTCAGACTGACGTGTCATGGGTGTGAACCATCAGATGTGTTAAAAATACGTGAGAAAACTCTGCAGGTTAGAAAAAACTCCAATTCCTGTTGTTTGATTTATGGTATATATATATATATATATATATATATATATATATAAAAACAAGTTCGCAAAATCAAACCACACATCTGAAGTAGAGACAAACAATTTCTTGTTGCCACAAAATATGAATTTTTGATGCAATTCATCTCCAGCCCAGTCCTGAGAGAACCTCAGTCTGATTCAGTCTTCATGGTTCATTATGATGCTTCCTGAGCCATTCTTATGTGATAAGTACCTGTGCTTTACAGCGGCCACGCCCTCCTGAGCCAACACAGAGAGGACTGAACGAGACATTCGACGCTGGCTGGCGACCCACAGCTGAGGATGTGTAAAGGACAAAGAGCTTTAGCGCTACCGCCGGATCCCTCTCAGACCCAGCAGGATGCCAAGGGTGGCGGCTGTGTGCTTTTGGAAGTGGCTGAGTAAAAGAGAGAGGTGAAGGGTTCTACTCGTCTACCCCTTTCTCAACCCCCCAGCCCTTATTTCTCATTTCATTTTCAAAGTGGCGGAGAGATCTAAGACCCTGCAACCCGACCTTATTTATTTGCGTCTTGGCTAGTTTTACTGGCGTTAACTCCACGATGGAAATAACTCAACAAGCACCTAGCAACAACAACAGATTAGCTCTGGTCCTAGAGCCCTAGTCTCCCAGAATACTCCCACCGAGCATCTCTCTCTTTACACTTTAAAACTCTGAGATGTTCCAGAAAAGATGACATGTAACAAGGAAACATGGATTTGTTTAACGTGTAGGCATGCGAGGACATGTCTGAGTGTTTGAAGCTTACATTTCCATCAGCTGTATCCTCTCTCTGATGATAAACATGCTAGCTATGAAATATAACCTGCTGTACCATGATGAACCTAAATATCCACACTTTACTAATAATGTGCAATGTCGCGGATTTTGCAGAGTGGACTAGACTGCATCATTCATGCTAGTTAGCTATGTCTAATACAACCTATTCACATACACACAGGAAGCAGTTCAGAATGTTTTGCCTATATGTTGCTATAATTTACTCAGTGTTAACAGACATCAGTGAGATCTTAATGTCACATTTTCAACCCAGCAGTGTGTTGAAATTTTTAATTAGTGGTGGAAACACTTTTTTGTCCTAGTTTTTGTCCTTGCCATGTTCCTGGTGGATTCTGTGGGTCGTTCTAGCCATTACCTGATAGCTAGCTATCTGTGGCCGCATCCCAGTGAAGCAAGTGAAAGGTCGATTGGTGGTCTAACAGCTTAAACCACATCGTAAAATACAACTGGCTTTAAGAACAACTGGCTACTCTTTTCAGACCCCACAAAAATAGAGACTCAAAAAAGTGGGTGGTCCTCTGTTCTTGGAAAAAAAATGAACTTTGAGAATGTGTGTAAAAGAGAGGATGGGGATAAAAGGTGGAATTAAGAGACCATTCTCCTTGCCGTGCTAGTTTTTTCCCTACTGGCTCATTGGGCATCCTCTTGAATGCACAGTGCTGTCAAATTGAGCCTGATCTTTTAATGGAACATATGTGTGTGCGAATCGATAAATCGAAATGCTTTCATGGAGTGATTTGGTTTCTCCACTAATAAAGAGCTCAGGTTGGATAAATGGCTAATTATTACAGGGTCTGCTGCTGACCCTTAGTTTTACCCCAGCCATTTGCAAGCTGACCATTTGAGCTTGCCAAATTTGACACAGCTGACGCAGGCAATAAATTTGAACTAGTTCCCCCACCCCCTTGATCCCTAATGAGGCCTAGCCCTTCACCCCCCAACAACACCTAGGGAGAATGAAGAAGGACACGTCTCAATTTAAACCCTGCAATGTCTTCGAGTTAGTATTCTCAGTCTGCTTGTACTATTTTGCTTCCCTTTAATCAATTTAAAAGACAAGGGTTGTTAGTTTCCAGGTTCTCTGCTACTCAATTTGCGCTTTAAGGAAGATTCATAATGTTGTCATTGGAAAGCAAGATAAAGTGATGACAAAGCTAAGATGACAAGTTAGCATGATGACTAGCCTGATACACATGGTACATAATAGTAAAACTATACTATATTAGCAAAAGACAGGTGATTATCGATGTTCCTCGTCCTGGTGTGACCTTGGAGGGATTTTTTTGTTTCAGAGAACAGCTACAGATAAACAAATGAAACAAATTGTTTAAGAAATCAGTGAGGTAAAGAGGATCTGGAGGGAAATTTAAAGCACTCACCAGTGGTTCTCTGAATAGTTTGCTTCCTAAAGAAAGAAATCCACTGTTGTATGCGTCTATACAAAATCGTTAAGGATTCCTCCAAAAGGGGCCATAGAACCCTTAACCTCATGAGATCCCACTGTCCTCATATGAGGACATCACATTTTCTCCAAACTACATTGTGTGTAGGTCCTTGTAAGATCCTCATATGAGGACCACTTGGTATTACACTTCTGCCAAACTTCTTCCTGTTTGAAGATGTTGATCAAGTTCAATAGTTCAGACCCGACAGCCCTCTTCTTTTTTATTGGCTCACACTTTTAAAACTTGCTAATCTGTGGAGCTGAGATTCACCTGACCTGTAAAAAATTACTACAAAATTACTGGTTGCCAGTAAAGTACAGTAAATAAATGGTAAATAAGGTAATTACTGTATTATCTACAGTATATCAATGTATGGTTCCAGTAATACATTGATAATTAAAATCAAATAAATATACAATCCATTATATTTGTTCATTTGGCTGACGCTTTTATCCAAAGTCACTTACAACTGAAGCAATATATTACTGAGCTGTGCACTACTTTGTATAAATGTGAAGTGAGTGTGATCAAATGTATGCGAAGGCCGAAGAATCCATGAATCCTCATCGAGGCCATGAAGTCTCCGAGCCGTCTAATGGAGCCGGACGTACGTCTCCACTGGGACGCATCGGTTACTCCTGTCCCAGAGCAGAACCAATCCCTAATAAATGACTATTTTCCCAAACGCTGCGATTTAGAGGTGACATTTTTAAGATGCTTCTTTCTTTTTCAGCCATGTTTGATTAAAAATGTGATTGCACTCTTCGGCCCTTTTGTAATACCTGAAAAATTAGGATTATTTAAATGTCATTCATCTTAATCAATATGATTTGAAGTCAGGCATCAGTTAGTCTCCAAGAGAACATTCTCTTCAATGTAGGGTTTGAGCTGAGTCGCGTTAGACGCTCGTCCTGCATCGGCATTACGGCTTTGACCCGACCTTTCAGGTCCAGCCACACACACATATGAAAACACACACACGTTCCTCGAGACTGTTCGTTGCATGCTGACATTTTGCTCCTTAAAAATAACACAGATGTTTCAGTGATTGTGGACATGCTAGCTGAGACCTGTCCCTTCCCCCGGTTCTGGCTGTTTTTACTGTTGCTGGACGAGAGACTGCAGACTGAATTCAGGTTGGGGGTCTGAGATGAAGTGTTTCGAGAATGTCTGTGTGATTATCGAGACTTTATATTCTTTTGCATGATATGTAATTACGATTGAAGTCATGAAGCTATGTTGCAGCTTTGGACAAATATAATATGTATCATCAGATCAGCTTGCCCATTTCGGTGCCTGCCTTGACCTCACTTTTTACTGTAGAGCAGTTCTTGAATCTGATTGGTCAGAAGATGTTTCTATTTTCTAGAACAGCAGCTCTGATAATGATGCAGCTGCACATCACAAGTTTATATTAATGTGTGTGTTCTAATACGTGATCATTTATATAGTTATATAGTACATATAAAACTTAAACAGAGACATCTACAGTAGCTGTTCCTGTAAACGGATGTTTTAAAAAAGCATGTGTAATTGTTGCTGTGGTGAAGTTTTCTGTAATCAGTCATTTATTTAACATGGAAGAAGTCTCCAGTGTCAGAGATACCATATCACCTCCCTGTCATTGATGTAACACCATGTCCCATCATGCTTTATTCCTTACATATTCAACATGCGCAATATTATCATGAACATCTAAAAATTATTAGCAATATATTTGTTACAGTTGGGAAGCTGCTGGCTAAACAAGTTTAGCTATATAGCTATATAATGTGCGATTTGATACGTAACGTGTGCAATTTGTTTATAAGTCGCGTCACTGTAGGAATAGCAATTTTGATTGTTTCATTCTCTAAATAACGGCTTCTATGTGAATTTTTTTAATGATTTGAACAGGTCCATCTCTTGAGATCCAGAACTATTTCTTTCTTCAGTACTGTTTTCGTGTCTCGTCCAACAACAAACCGCTCTAGCTGACCAATAGCTGGAAATTCCCTTCGATAAAATTAGCCCATGAAACATCTCTCTGCATTTCTCACACATTAACACCTCCACAGAGTCTGAGCTCAGAGACACTCTGCCATGCCCTACCCAGAAAGCACAACAAAAATAAAACCTAATGTTAAAGCGCAGCCTGAGAATTGACTGGAATGTTTTCTGAGAATCTTTTCAGTATGGAAATCACATCATAATTTATCGGTGGAAAAAGGAGTTCTGAGCTTATCATCAAGTGTTCAATGTGCCAGGCCACGTATTACAGTAACCCTTCACGAGGCCGTTATGTGCTGTCGTGACTTCTCGGCTGCTCTGTATGGAGTGGATTTGAGCAGCTGTCTAGCCATCAGCTCCACCCTTCCTCTCTCCCTCGCTCTGATCTCGCCGCAGTTCACACCTGATCACAAACCGCTGCACTTCACCCAGGAATTTTCCATTTTCTATTTTCACTCACTGCTAGTCCCCTAACCCTACACCCCCCACCCCCAACACCACCACAAAAGCCACACACACAAATGTCCGTCCACATGCAGACAACTTCAGATATCAACATCACACACACACACACACACACACACACCAACAAACGTGCTAGAATGACACTGGGCAAAAACATATATCATACAGTACACTTCACACAATTTTCTGTTAGTTACCGATGTCCTACATGTCCAACACACACCATTACAAATTTGAACATATTGAACCAAAATCCCACCCAGGCAGCGCTATTTGCATCAGCACTTCATTGCACATTCATACTTTCTCAACTTACCACACAGGGCTATCTTTCTGGATATTATTTACTCTACCTTTAAAGGTCGACAATGTAGGATTTTGAGAATATCTATTAGCAGAAATGGACTATATATTGCATAACATACTTCATAAGTATGTTTTCATTAGTGTAACTACGAATCATTGTATTTTTGTGAGCTTAGAATGAGCCCTTTATATCTACATAGAGAGCGGGTCCACCTGTAGGGAGCCGCCATGTTGCGATGCTACAGTAGCCCAGAATGGACAAACCTCTAGACAGCACATTTTACGTTTTTACTAGCGGCAGCTTGAATCTGGAAGGACGCACCAGAAGGAAGACAAAGAAGAAGAAAGAAGAGGAATCAGTGTTTGCTGGTGCTGGATAACAAGTTTGAGAACCCAAATTTGAAAACTGGAGGATCATACTTATTATTTAGCATGGACAAAGCAAGGGACTGTGAATGTAGGTACTTGTAAGTGGCTACAGGCAACTGACGACCACCATACACTCTAATACACGCTTGGAAAGGGAGGGGTAAGGTAGGGGCATTCAGGTGTTTGAATCCTACATAGAGGCCCTTTAAATTTGCACATACAATCTGGTCTATTTTGATTGCCCTCCTGTTGTTTTCTATAGTTAGCCTACTGGGTAGGAAGATCATGAGTTTGAATCTTAACAATGTCATTCCACAACCATCCATTGCCAGGAGAGTCCAGGAGAGCAAAAATTCTTTGAGATTATAGAGATCGCTTTCAATACAGTCTTTGGCAATCAGAGATACATACTAACTTGAGTAAAACCCCCCTGGCAACAAAGATTGTTTCATTGAATGGGAGAGGATATGGTATGGTCCACTCAAGGTCCTTAGAACCTTCCCTCCCTTCACGATATACTTGTGAGTCACACCTGTACAACATTGGTTAGACAAAAGCTACAGTGCATGCTGTACAAGTAAAGATCTCTCTTACCTTGGCTGGAATCGGGTCGCTTAAAACTCACCCCTGGACTTAATCATTGAGGGAATTGTTTGCAAGCAAGTGCCCTGAAACCAAGAAGCCCTCTTAAGGTGGTTAGGTTCAGAATAAGGTAACCACACGTGACCATTCAAGGCAAGGTCCATAGTTAGGGTATGGTGTATTACCCAATACACCAAGGTCAGGGTAAAGGTGCAGGGACCCTTTTTGTCATGGGTCTTGATATAGATATAGTCGAGTTCCCATCCATGCATAGTGTTGATTATGTAACCATACTTCTTCATAGAGGGTGATGGCGTGTGAACTCACAAAATTGCTGCAAAAAAAAGTACCTGTAAGCAAGTGAGCGATGGCCATGCAGACCACATAGTCAGGTCAGGCTCAGTCCAAAGAAGCTACATGTGACAATTTGAGCCGAACATGTGAGAGTTCCATAATTTAATGGTCCAATGCCCATTAAGGAAAGGATAAAAGTGCACAAACGCTTGTTATCATGGGTCTTAACACAGATATTGTTGGATTCACATCCACACATATGGATCCATACTTCTTAATAAGAGGTGATGGTGTGTTGTTATAAATAAAACCCCAGCAAACAGCCACATGGATGGAGTTCCATCCTACATGCCATCCTAGTAGACAATATGGTTGTCTCAATGCAAATTAATTGCAGCAAGGAAAACTCTGATGTTGCATGTGCATGTGTGCTTAGCAAGTCACCGTCCTCTTGAGGTACTCAAGTCGGGTCCACCTGCAGATTACAATGTTTTGAAAAATTTGATGGAGAACTCTGATGGAGAATTTTAGTGCACATATTAGCAGTGACTGGGAATCCTGGAGTGGAGGAATTGGGAGAAATCGTCTGCTTGATCTGAACATGACTGGTGAGATTTCATTGGACTACTGTGCCAGTCATAGTTTGACTGTTAAACGTAGCTTGCTGGTGACTGGCTTGGCAGCAACAGAAAACCCTATGGTGAACACCAACTGTGAAGGTGGCTGATAAGTCGAGGAAAGTGTCTTTTTGGTTCACATTCGGGACCTGTATACTTGTACCAAGAAGTGTAAAGCACTGGTGCTGCTGTCGTTTCTGAATCAAAACCTATGGCATGGGAGGGGTTTGGAGTTCCTCTGGACTAAACAGAGGTGGTAGTCCCCAACTTTATGACAGGTGACAAAAAGGTTTGTGTTAATTACTAGGATATCAATGTACTACTCATCATCCCTATAAAATATTGTCAGGGAACTGTTAGTAGATCCTCCATTGAAACGTGTTGATGAGTGTACTGTATGCTCTATGAATATTCACAACATCAAATATGACCTTGTCCTCTGAAAGGATACCGATATAGAAAAACACTCAGATTCTCTTGCTTGCTGAGGTTAACTTGCCTAGACAGTTACCTTTTTGGTCACTGAAGGTAAAAAGATTTCCCCTCCAATTATCAGGTCAGGTGTGTTCATTCTCAGTGACCAGCCATGGGGTCAGCAGTCGTGGGAACTGGCTCTGCTTTATTCGGGTCAGTCACAATGCCCTCTTACCTGTGGCTGACCCCTGCTAGGAGAACAAGTGACCTCCCCCATGTCAATCCTCACCCCTCTTCTCTCTCATCCCTTCATTCTCTTCAATCAGCTCTCCACCTCCACAATCTACAGCGGCATCTTTCAACCGCCCTCTCACTCGGCGAGGGGCCAAGAACGCCATTCAAAAAAGTTCAGAGCCTGACTGAGGATGGAAAAGTGAGTAATAGTTTTTTAGTATATTCTACCTGTATTGGAGGGTTGGTGTGGTTACTGAACTACTCGAAAGGTCACTTGTTTACACGCCAATTCAAGGAGATGTGTTGGAATAAATGTCTTCCTGAACAAATCGCTAATGTTTATGAGTTTTCGTAGGTGTATGACTTGGCATAAAAATCATATTTATTTTCATTTACAAATTTAACAGACAATGTAATCCAATTCAACGTGTTTGGTAGACCTCAATCCAAGCACAGAGCTTATGCTTGAAACCCGAGTTGGAGGATAAGGGTTTGGTTTAAGGACTTATATTACAATTCACTAGTGCTCAACTTTAGCCATAGAACCACTGTGATATAACTGTAACATTTACATTGCAATCAAAGTCTTTTGAACACCTTCCTTAATATTTTTGGTTAAACATTAAGAAATGTTCAGTTTTAATATTGTACAATCAGAAAATATAAATAAGAGATGTGACATGAGAAATGTATGCCTATTTTTATTTTATGAAAATGAATCTGGATGTAACTGGAAAAGTGGAAAACTGGAAAGTTATTTGTCATACAGTATTTAGTATTTAGCAGCAGTTGTCATACTAACACTATCTAATACCAACTGTAAGACAAATCTAGGCTTATGGTGATGTTTTAATAATACGCATGCACTTTCCTCTCTTGTTTAAACCACTTTCACTTTTAACAGTTGTAAAGTATAAAGTGCCTTATTTTCATGCATAAGCCAGATATATAGCCAGACCAGGGTTTAAGGAATTAAAACATCTTGGGACAATAAAAATTCACCATAATCTGAAAAATAAATTGATTCGAGCTTGATTCAACGTCTTCTATTTCCCTACAAAAAGATATTCCATACTGTTAAAAAATGAGATTATTTAAGCACTCGTTTAGATTTAAAATCAGACTTACATATTAAAGAAAGTTTTAGTTATTGGATGAAATACTTGTTTATCCATATTTACTTCCCAATGACGTGTAAAATGTACTAAAACAAGAAAACAATCTTTCCACTGGTAGTGCAGATTAAGTAACAGTCCAAACTTAAAATTTGCTATCAGGACTAAATGCTAAAATCCAACACTTTTGTGCTTTAGGTGAAGAACTGAGACCCCATCCTGAGAAAATAAGGGATAAGCTGTATTCACGCAGGTGTGTCCTAATGCCACATAGGGCTAATGATAGAATTAAAGACTATAAGTTTTAACAAACAGAACAAACAAGAGCTTGATTTCCTTTTCCATCCAATACCCTAATAGCAGTACCATACCAAATACCATTAGCCTATTCTTTGAAATACGAGAGTGTTTGAAACGTTAGCATTCTGTTATTTTGGAGTTATCATTCACTGGCAGACTTGTCTCGCGTCACACACTGCCCAAGCCAAAAACACACACCGTAACGCTGGGAGTGATGGAGAGCGAGGCTTTGATGCCGTCAGGAGTGTGTGCGTGTGAGGTCGGAGAGAGAGCGGCGTAACCGAACACCACCTCAGACAGCACTTAAACCTTTCGAGAGAGAGATAGAGAGAGAGAGACGCACACACATAGACTGGCAGACGTACACAGCTCCTTTTCCTTCCTCACCTGTGCGGACATGTGCACTAGAGCAAGTTCCTGCAGGAGCCACGACTCGGCCAGCGAGGGGCCGCGCTCATCTGGGGCCATGAGTGATGCTCTCCACACCTTCCCAGATGAATCCGCTCATCTCCTTAACTCGGCATGTTTGAGGCGTGCACGCAAGCTAGCATTCAGAAATGTCATAAAAATGTGTAATGCACACATGAACCTCAATACGTTCTGAAGCGACATTTACATTTGAGACATTGATGGCTTAAAATATGAAACGCTGTCGAATTCTCAAATCTGGTTGGTCAGAAGGTGTTCAGAACGTGTTCATAACTGTTGATATGGCGAAGTTTTCTGTGAGAAGACATTTGGAAGGAGTTTCCACTGTCAGTGCAGAGGAGTTTATGCTTGCCAGTTTCTTCTTAACATGACTTATTAACTGTGAGTGAAAGTGAGGGAACGACTGTTCATACCTGCAATAATGTAAGTTTGGTGGACGTTCCACAACTTTAATAGTAACTATAAATGGATAAAATGTATGACGTGTAATAAATAATCACTTTAAAATTTTTACCATCCCCATGCCATCCCCACATCTCCATGTTTATTTTCACAAACCAAATCTTTATGCATAATCTCATAACCCACTCAAATCCCGCCCAACCAAATATGCTATTTCACAAAAAGATGTGTTTCAAATGTATCTTAAATGTGTTTCAAATGTAGAATTAACCAACAAATCTATAAAATTAAATCAAATAAAATGCATCATAGCTTACGTCATATGCAAATACCAAATAGTTTTTTTGCAGATCAAAAACTGCAAATGTTTTTTTTAGGCTGTATTTTTCTCATTACCAGATCAGTTTTAGACAAACTAAACTGATGTTAGAACAGCTGCAGTACAACAGTTGTGTAAATCTTTGGTTATTTTATCCGATAACCTAGGTTATCTAACCCTAACCCTAACCCTAGGTTACCGATAATACCTGGGGTGTGTTTTCCAAAAGCATAATTGCTAATGTCGTTAGCAACTTATATAGTTGGAACCATGTGGTTGTGATGCATTTGTTTCCTTGGTCTTTCAAAACACTTGATCTTTCAAAACATTTATTAATACAATGGCATTCAGCCTTAAACCTAACACACAACACCAAATACTGAAACAGCCTATTCATAATGCTCAAAATTAAATCTGTTTCTGTGAACGTGTATGCAAATGAAGTTTTGAAACCACGCCCCCACTGTGAAAGTCAGACCTCCGCAGTTGTACGTAACGCATCCCTGGACTGGATTTGAAACAATATAAGCTAAGATATCTAGCTAGGTGCTTAGCATGCAGATCCAAGTTTACAAATGTTAAGTTCGGCCTTTTAGTCTTAGCTTTTAACTTTTGCTGAATGGGAAATTTCCTGATGAAAGTATTTTTGTGGAACAGCGTGTCATGATTATAAACATGTAAGACTGCCTGATGGTACACAGTTCCGAGTCGAGGTGAGAATGTGTAACCTTTCTTACATTTTTCTTTGCATGAAATCGAATAAAATCCAGTCTTTGATTGGCAGCTGTAGTGTGAGAGGGCAGAGCTAGCTAGTGAGTGGGAATTGGCAAATGAGATCAGAGAAAATGAGATCAAAATATAAAAAAAAATAAAGAACCCAATTGTTTAGAGTTCCATCAAATTACGCGCCAGCGCTGAATGATGTTTGATAGAAGACAAGGTAAAAGCAAACCGTTTGGAGACGCACGAGCAACAAGATACGCTCACGTATACACACACACACACACACACACACACACACACACACACTGCAGAGGTTTCTGAATGGTCAATGGTTGTGTGTCAGTCGTACATGACAGGAGCATTCCAGAGGAATATCTCGCTCTCACTCACTGTTTTTGCATTACAGGATAACAGTGTGGATCTTCACACACACACACACACACACACACACACACACACACGCACACGCACACGAACACACACACACACATTTGTATCGCAATTCTTCTGAGCAAGTTTCATTGACAGGATTATTAATACAGCTTATTATTAATGTCTCTACAAGACCAAAATTCTTTCTATCCTCTTATGGAAATTTGGTCCTCACAAAGGTATAAAAACATGCTCTCTCTCTCTCTCTCTCGCTCTCTCTCTCTCTCGCTCTCTCTCTCTCTCTCT
>JAQQZX010000040.1:24102634-24128003 GCA_030068355.1 Notoglanidium maculatum | reverse complement strand
TGTGTGTTGTGTGTGTGTGTGTGTGTGTGTGTGTGTGTGTGTGTGTGTGTGTGTGTGTGTGTGTGTGTGTGTGTGTGTTAGATCGTGAAGTTTTCAGTATTGTCAATCTTACATTTTCTCTCTTTCATGGTCTCTCTAGAAAGTTTCGGAAATGACAAACAAGTAATCTTCTCAGTAAAACCCACTGCAGAAAATCCAGTGAGCACACACACACACACACTCACACACACACACAATCATAATTACATGAGAATGCAATGCTTAACTGTAGTTACTTCATGAAATATATAATACATAATGAACCATAATGAATCGTAATCAGTGATAATGGCTAATAAAGAATCATAACAAATCATAATGAATCACAATGAATCATTCTGAAGGAGTCATAATGAATCAGAATCAATCATAACAACCCCAGTGCTAATCTGGAACTTAACTTCTAACGGAAATGTTGTGTTCACTTACCAGATGGAATTGGTGACTCATTATGTACTTATGGATTTACTGGTTTATGTGCAGTTATATGTTTAAGCTCCGCCCCCTCGGCTTGCTGCAGCCATATGCTTGGACCCTTAACTACAAATCATTACCTAGACTAATGAGACATTTCAGTAAAAATCATTATGTTTTTAAATTATGGCAAAACCGGTGTTTCGTGAAATCTCACGTATGTAAAATTGTGATTCATAATCACAACATGAACACTGAAAACATTTAAAAATACAGTGTTATTGTGGCATTTACATATGCCAGGACTTTCGATAGGAAAATAACTCAATACTCTTTCCCTCTTCATACAAATCTCTCATCTTCTTCTCCTCAGGTGGTTCAGCTGATGGCCTTCAAACCCTCAGGTAATCTCATAGAAAAGCTGAAAAATTCATGATTTGGCAACGTTTACAGGCATTCGAGTAAATACATTTAATTGCAAGAATTCATCCAAGCCAGCTTGTATGAAATTTTATGACTGGTTAAGGTTGGAGGTTAATAATCATAGGCATTCTTACTGCATGTGTATAAAATCCAGCCAAAGCCATCCTGTTCATGCAGGTTGTTTATGAGGTTGTGTTGCACAGAGGGTTTATCTCTAGAGGGCGCTGTATTTGCTCGTACTGACAAATTCACCACCGACAACATGGTTAAGTTGACATAGATATTTCAAAACATATTTCATGACATTTAAACAGCATTTGTGTTTTCTTACAAAATGATAATATGAAGTTTTTTTTTTTTTAAATCAAAGATTTAATCAGAACACCGGATTAAATGCAATGTTGCATAAATTATATACATTAAACTGGTTTGGCGTGAGACAGCGTATTCCAAGGCTGTGTAGGTAGAATGGAAGGTAATGGAATGATGTATAATGGTATGGTGCTTAATGGAATGGAATGAGGTAGAATAGTAATGAATCGAATAGCATAGAATGCAACTGAATATAAATAAAAGGTTTGGAAGAGAATAATATGGAATGAAATGATGAAAATGAAATGGAATAGAAAAGAATGGTATATAATGCCAAAGTAGAATGGAATAGAATTAGTAGAGTGTGGAATAGATGTGATGGACTGGAATATAGGATAAAGTAGAATATAAATGAATGGAATAGAAATTAATAGAATAGAATAAAATAGAAATTAAAAGAATAGAATGTAATCGCATGTGACTATATTAATTGTTCAGACCTGTGTTCATTTAATTTTGTTACAGACTTTTGAAGACAGGACACTGCTGTACTACACATGCTGCTGACATACACACACACACACACACACACACACACACACACACACACACACACACACACACACATGGCGAAGCAGCTGGAGAAGAGCAGGCCTCTCCCACACTGCAGTCCCCCTCGTTCCCAGGGTTAAAGCGAAACAGTGCCGTGTGTGTGTGTGTGTGTGTGGGTGGGTGTGTGTGATAAAACAGCAGACAGTGCCGAAGATCTTCTGTGTTTCTCCTCCTCACTCTTTGCAGAACACACTGCTGAAGATGAAGCGTAGTTAGCACCAGGAGCAGACACACAGCGCCGAGTCACACAGCGCCGAGTCACACCACGCCATACCTCCAGACCAGACGGCTTCAGCTGTCAGTGAGACGCTTTAACCCTGACTGTAGCTGAGTAGGTTAATGTAGATACACTGTACTGCCACCACACACTCACAAACGACACACTGACGTTCGACACACTTTGACGTGACCGTACTGACGCCTGCTCACGGCAAGAGCATGAAATAGGAATTATTTGGATTAGCGAGGTGTTGGTACACGAAATGTAGAATAGAAAGCACAATTTGTTTGGCATATTTTGGTATGATCTGAGTAAAACTATAGGGGTGTGATTTTAGTTCTGCTCCAAATCTGATAGATGTAAAATGTTTTCCATGTAAAAAAAAAAAAATTGCTTTGACAATAATGAAAAACACTGTAAATAAACCTGCTGTACAACATTAATATGATGAGTTGATTTATTAATTAATAATAATAATAATAATAATAATAAAGGAGGCATTGGATGGGATTTGATAATAAGTGTACGTATACTTGAACTAATCCACTGGTGTGTGAAAGCATAAAAACTGAATTTAAATACCGTAATGTACCGTATGGACTTACCATAAATATAGTGCCAAAATAATGATGTAAACAGCTATCAGTAACTAACACGTCATTAACAGGTGAAAAATATACAAATCCTAGTATACTTGCTTCAAATTGCATTGTTAAGCTACACAGCCATGTTTTCATGTAAACTTTGCTACTCCTGAGATTCCAGTATTCCTGACATCTTGTGCTTCCCGGACCTGCCTGATCCATCCTGAAGTCTTACTCCTGGTTGGAGTCATCACTTGCTCACCGCTTGCTCCTGTTGAGAACGGCACCATATGAACTGCCTCAGCACACACCTAGAACTGTGAAGACGGCGTTGGGCTGCTGTTGACATGAGCGGTTCTGCTACAATCGCATAGGACTCAAATTACCACCAACAATCTTGCACTCAAATCTTGAGCCTATTACAGAAGTGTGTTAGTTGTAAGCGCACTATCCCAAATGAGGATGGGATCCCTTTTGAGTCTGGTTCCTCTCAAGGTTTCTTCCTCTTGTCGTCTCAGGGAGTTTATCCTCGCCACCGCCGCCACAGGCTGCTCATTAGGGATATATATATATATATAGATAGATAGATTTATAAATTTGTATATTCAGAATCTATATACTTCTGTGAAGCTGCTTTGTGACAATGTCTGTTGTTAAAAGCACTATACAAATAAAATTGAATTGAACGTTGGCATTGTTAAAACTTATGAACTGGACCATCACTTCTGGCTTTCTGATGCAACCCCATCTGTGGTCTTCAGGAGGCGGGGCTTATGAGGCAGAATGATATGAAGTTGAGTTGACCGGATGCAGTTGTCCAAGCTGTTTAGCTACACAATTAAGTTTTGTTTTGTGAGACACACTATGCTAACAGCGCAAAAATAGCATTGTAAACGACAGAAGAAAACGTTGGAAGGTAAAGGAAAGGTGACTACGTTTTTGGTAAGTGGGAAAACGAGTGAAATTGAAACCTTCTGACCAATATTGGAAATAAATTATAGCTTTAACCATTTTTGCTGTTACTAAATATTTATGTCAATGTTGCAAAGTATCAGAAGGTACTCAGAGTATCTAATATGGGAAAAAAAACAGATGTATTTGTGAATGGAGGAACAGAAAACATGTTTACAGCACGTCATATCGTCTCTTTCGTTCCCTGGGTCTTTATATCTGACTTTCAAACAAACACACAAATTCACGAGTCAAAGAAGAAAGAGGAAAAAAATCAATTCTTCACCATATGAGGTGCAGTTGAAGCCAATCATTTTCCTAAAAGCGAGACAAAGCGAAGAAGGGAACTAAAAGAGTGTAAATAGGGCCGAGGAAACACACTCTCGCTTTGTGAGCTCACAAAAGAACGGCAACATGTGTGAATGTTTTCTGACCTTCCCATCACGCTTCTTTAGAACGCCGCTGGAGAGTCTCTTAGAGGCAGTCTGGAGGACGCGCCTTTCTCCACAGCACTCGAATGAACGTGTGCATTCAACAGCCATGTGCACACACACACACACACACACACACACACACACACACACACACACACAGTCTGGCACTCCCTTCTCCTTCAATGCTGTCATGTTTATCTGCAGCTTTTGGAAAAATGAACTGCCATCTGTGTTATAATTTCATTTCTTTATTTCACATTTTGATAAGAAATAAAGCACTTTGCAGTCAGATAATGTGGACAAGCACAAAAGATTTTTTTTTTTTACGTAAATGAAGTATTTCCGTATTATAAGATATCACCTCTGAATCTGACATTATTTAAATAAATACTATTTCTGTCTTCAGCTTCATAGCTTCGTAGGTCGACCTCTAAGCGTTTCTGAATAACCACCGTCTAAACAATACTGATTCTGATCGCAACTAGAAAGAACAGAACACGTTTGTTTTTGTTGTTTTTTTTACAGTTACACTCTTCCAGAGGAAAACACTAAGAAAATAAAAGAAAAAATTGTGGTTTCAGCACATTACTACATATAAATACACAAACATTAGAGTGAAAATGCATTTTTTTAATCAAAGTCCCAGTCAGGATGCGTGTGCACAAAGAGCTGCATGAACGTGAATGGAAATGGAACATGGGTTTGTCTGAAATGTGGAAAACATATGGCGCAGTGATTCTCCCGCTATCCTGATTGGGGCTTCAAACACACACACTTACTCACAGTATTTGTCAGTATTTTAGAAAGAGAAAAAAGGATGCGCAGGTGGTTGATGAAATAATGGACACCGGTAGAGAAAAGAGCCACGATTAAACATGTACGATTTAGAAACACCCTCAGCATGTTGATTTATGTCCACCTACATGTGTCCTGTGTAGCCACGATGATGCAATCACTGAGCTGGGTTATACTGTATATTCTGTTTCTGTATTAACATTATTATCATTATTGCAAGTTTGCTTTTTTTGATCAGTAAGACTGTATTTGTCATTTAATGGCACACCTGAGTGCTAGCACTTACGCCACAGACTCATGCTTCAGTGTTTTTCACTCAGTTCCTCCAAGAAAAACAAATAGACAATGAAAAGTGCGTTCAGTTTTACCTTCAACAACAAAAAAAAAACCCTTCATTTTAATATGAACATGATTTGAAGATGTAAATGTCCCCGATCGTTCACTCTTCATCCCCAGTGTCTGGTACACTAGGGTTCCCTGGAGTGGATTTGCATACTGGATCCTGATTGGCCCTTCTAATTTATGATGCAATACATTTTTCCAGTGAGCATTTCAGCTTTCAAATTTCAAATAACAAGCATATTTTATAATGTTTAGGTTCACTTTACCAGCTCTACAGAAAGTAGGTGGAATTTTGTTTACACTTACACCAAACATAATATTCAAATTTGTTTGAAAGAAAATAGATTGTGTGGCAGTTAAAGAAAAAAAATGAAGGCGATGAAAAGCACTTATAATTTTGCCTACAACAACAACAAAAAAAATTAGATTTTATGAACCACACTAGCGTTCCATGGAATGCATTTGCATACTGAATCCTGATTGGCCCTTCTATTTTATGATGGCGTAAAACTTTCAATATGAACTCATAAAAATATTTTTTTTTTTACCCCTCTTCAAAAGGTTCAGATTTTGACACTTTCTACGTGCGCTTCACGAATGAAAGAATGAAATCCTAAAATAAGATTTATATAATGGCGGCACAGTGGTGCTGTGGTTGGCACCGTCGCCTCACAGCAAGAAGGTTCTGCAGATTAGGTCAACTGGCTGCTCTAAATTGCCTAGAGGTGTGAATGTGAATGTGAATGGTTGCTCGTCTCTGTGTTTGCCCTGTGATAGATTGGTGACCCCGCCTCTCACCCCGTCAGCTGGGATTGGCTCCAGCTTCCCCACATCCGTTAAAGGATAAGTGGTATAGATAATGGATGGATGGATTAGGTAAAGGTGAAAGAATACACAGAAGGAATGGATGTTGCAATATTTCATGCTATTGAAAAGTAAATGGGGCAAATATTCAGCTGTCAGAATTCCCATAGGAAACTGCACGGCTTTGTTCTTCGAAGGATAAAAGCTTCTACTCAATAAATAATATATAAAATCTGTCAAAAAATTCAAACTTGCACTGTCCAACTAGGAAAAGTTCAAGCTGAACCTCACAGCAATAGCAATAGTGTCAAACTATTAGAAACTATAAGAAAATTTCTTTTTAGAAATTTAGGAAATAAACAAAGTAAAAAAGGAAATGTCTGCCTGTTGTTTCTTTTGTTTTTTTCATTGTCTTGTAGCTGTAATAAAGCATTTAAGACCTCATGAAATCCAAATAATCAAGCACTGATGCGAAAAACATTCAATGAACATTTAACATTCCAGGTATCAGTAATATTATTATATTTTCATGCTCTTGGAATTGTCGTGTTGTATCTGACAATTTTACGATTTCATCGATTGTCAATTTTCAAGGTCAAAGCAGATACAACTTTTAGACTTTCTACCATTAGGTAAACATATAGGCAATATTTTGGAGGAGTCAGTGGCATGTAACATACATGTAATATAACATAACATATTTAAAAGACAAACTCACAAAAAGTCAAATCGAGCCAGATAATAATTTGCTAACAAGCATTTTTTCCCCCCAATACCAGCTCATGTACATTGCACGTCAAATTTGTACACTGTCACATCCGAATTCTACTTTAACTATCAAAAATGAAGGAAAATAAGAAATAAGAAATAAAACAGAAGCACTCTCGTTGTACTTGTAAAATGACAATAAAGACTGTATTTTAACAAAAGGTGTTATCAATCAGAGGACATTTACTGCTTTGGTGAATCACTTGTGGCAAATTAATATAGACTTTTTTATGTCAATATTTGAAGTAATAATGTTAATAACAAACTCTATAGCACATTTGTTCCAGTATATCACATGGTAAACTAAACAAAAATAAGGCAATTTCAGAAGTTCTGAAGCTCATCAATTGCTCAAAAATACCCAGAAAATTAGCCGATAAAGATTTTACTATACTATATTTTGAGTTGTAAAAAAAAATACACTCTCCACTGTCAATTACAGCAACACTAGCCAATCACGGGCATCTGTGAGCTCATGCATATGGAGGTGGGCGGATAACACTGTCCTCCGAGTATGTCAAGCGCCTGACATTGCATGTGCAATAGTTCGAAAAGATGCGGTCGGCTGGCTTCATGTGACTCGGAGGAAGCACATGATAGCCTTCATCCTCCCTGGTTGGTAGCGTCATGTGACGAGGGGAGAGTCATCTGATGGGTGGGAATTGGGAATTGGGTGGGGGATGATGTCTAAAATTTGTGACTTAGCAAATTGCTCTGTTGTGACTGCGTGTCAGTTCTGAAATAACGGTCTGCAACATTTTGCAAAGTGAGCCGCATAAATGCATGCTTTCTCTAGAGGCCCGCGCTTGAATGAGAAATGAAAGCAGGAATTTTGAAAACTGTTCACTTCGTGTCAAAGCCCTGAAAACATTTTTCAGTCCACTGCACAGTGCCGTCTGGTTTGAAAAACTTGGAATGGAAAAAGAAATGCTTGTTAGCGACATTAAAACACTGTAAGGAACCTTAAGAGAAAATACACCTTCAAAGGTTCAGGCAAGATTCTGGTTGTTTTTTTGTTGTTTTCTCAGGTGCTTCCCCTTTTTCACCTCCTTCATAACACTATCACTCTTAAAGGAAAAGCTATGAATGAAAATGAAATGTTTGTCCAGAATGAATGAAGCACTGAAGTGAAACATGAAACATGTTCAATAAACATATAATATTCCATAATACTACCAAAAAATAGGAACTCACAGTGGCTATATAATGATCATCAATTTCATTGTCCAAACTGGAAATGATATCTTGCCACTAGGCATGTGCTGATAATTGGTAATCTCATATATCATCATATACATTATATTGTTGCCATGGAAACGGCGTAACAGTATTTTTGGCCAGGTAAAGACTGAAGGGAACGCTTTGAGGGCGTGTATAATCAATTCCATAACTCTGTTCACCACGACGGAGAGATCCAGTTGAAATATTGTGACAATGTCATAAAGCTCGATTAGTTTCCATGGCAACTAAAGATCGGCACATGCTTACTAGCCACACACGATGCACAAATGACATCAGATACGGTGTTAATAGCACTTAAGAAATAGAAAAGCTCCCAGTGTCCTTTAGCTTTCGCGGCTCAGTGGTGATCCCACGCACACACACAGACACACACACCTCTGGTTCAGACGGTGGTGGCTCTCTTGGCATGCAGCATCTCAATGAGCAGGTTGTTGCAGGGCACGTCTCCGCTCAGGTGTTTGGAGCTCAGGTACTCCTCGGCCTGGGCGCTCAGGGCGCGCACCTCCGGCAGCCGCAGCACCAGCTGACTGAACCTGTCCACGTGCTGAGGGTACGAGGTGAGTGTGTATTCCAGCAGAGCGCTGTTCACCTGCTCCTGTACGCTCTCCACCAGTGCCTGGTTCTCCAACAGCTTCACGTCTGCAGAGATTGGTGATGAATAGAGAGTCAACTGTAATCTTAGAATCTTTAAAAATGAATGGCACCCTTCAAGAAAAAGACTCTGTAAAAAGAAGACCCTTGTGCTTCATTTGATTCGCTTTTTCTAAAGTTTTCTAAATCTAAATAAATGTCAACTATTTGCATTAGCACAAGGATTGTTTTGGTAGTGAATACAAACTACTTTTCTTAATTGCTCTAGATTATATAGGGCATCTTTCAAATGCTACAAATGTAAATATGAATATAAATACCATATGTATTATGTATAAATCTTATATATGTATAAGATACAGTTGAATGATCCTGAAGGAAATTTTTACGCCAACTCACTCAGACAATATTAATGACAATGAACAAATAACAATGAAAAGATTTGGTGGAAAAATATATAGATGTAAACGTATTGTGAATAATAAATATTCTTTGTTTTGTTGTAAAAAAATTTTGCTTATTTCGATAACAGGTGCCAATAATTCTGAAGCTGGCGTGTGTAACAGTATTAGTGTGTGTGTGTATGTGTATGAATGTGTACATTTGTATTATTTATGTATGTTCATTTCTGAGCTTAAGTGGTTGTGTTTTTGTGTGTGTGTGTGTGTGTGTGTGTGGGTGATAGAGAGAGTGAGTGAGGGAAAGCGTGTGTGTGTGTGTGTGTGTGTGTGTGGGTGATAGAGAGAGTGAGCGAGAGAAAGCGTGTGTGTGTGTGTGAGTGAATGAGTGCTTGCTGCACATAACAATAGCCTGAATGGCCCGCTTAGCCGGGTCTCGTCAGAAAAGCCATTCAACCTCTAATTAAAACGCTGAATAACTTTGAAATAGATTTGAAGGACACAAATTACCCAATAAACCTGTTTCCATTTCCAGATGGAGCGAGAGAGAGGCTGAATGTGACACAGAGTCGAAATGGAAAATGCTTTTGGACTCAGGCTTTTTTTTTTCTTCTATCCTCTACAGGCTTTGTGGCCTGCAGCCAATATATTTTTCTGGGGAAAAAAGGCATCTTGTTTCTATGGGCTAACACAACATTATCCAACGATGTTTAATGAAATATTCCTCACTATTCAGGCGTTTCACGTTGCCCTGTTCCTAATGCAATTTAGAATGTTTATGCAAAATGGGATTTGCATGAGTGAATGCATTAATTTAAAGGGAAAATGTGATAGATTTCTGATAAGGTATAGAAATAGAAATTCATATTTGACATACTTCATTATTTGATAACATTTTAATTAATGATGACGTATGCAAACATACACATACATAAAACATTCCTGACAACTGACATACAGTACATACACTATTACTAACACGTGGCATAAACCATAAACCTACATACACTATTCCCGACACGTGACATAACCTTACATACACTACTCCCGACACGCGACATAACCCTACATACACTATTCCTGACACGCGACATAACCCTACATACACTATTCCCGACACGCGACATAACCCTACATACACTGTTCCAGACACGTGACACGACCCCACAGACACTATTCCCAACACGTGGCATAACCCTGCATACACTGTTCCTGACACGTGACATAAACATGCATACACTTTTACTGACATGTGGCATAAACCTGCATACACTTTTACTGACACGTGGCATAAACCTGCATGCACTATTCCCAACATGTAACATAAACCTTCATACACTATTCCCGACACGTGACATAACCCTTCATACACTTCTCGACACGACATAACCCTACATGCACTATTCCTGACACGTGACATAAACCTTCATACACTGTTTATGACACCTGATATAAGATAAATTATTAGCAATTTATTACCGCTGTGTGACTCAGAGACATAATGTACACCAGACGACAAAGTCAGTTGTCATGACGTTCTAATGTAAGTCTGAGTAGAATGTGTCATATCAATCTTATGTCAACAAGAATTTAAAATCAGTTGACTTAGGTCTTATATTAACTTGACATCAAAACTGACAGACACAGTCCTTATGACAGCTGATAACTGCTTGTAGGAATAAGCCTTTCTAAATTGCTGTGGGCTATGTCAGTTGTCCTGAAGGGCTTACGTAGGTGACATATAATAAGTAAAATCTTATTATTATCTGCTACTTTAAACTAGTGTTGAATTCTTGCTCATAACTGGAGGCAGAACATACCCATAAGAATTCACACGATCCAACTCAAAAGAAATGTTATGAATGGTTATAATCACAAAGAGCTGTAGAGTTAGCTTTTCCTAGTCGTAGCTTTTTTTTCCCAACTAAATTCATAGTAAACCTAATTAAAGGGCTCTTGTGTGTTGATAATTCCTGAAGTTATGTACTGGAGAACAAACAGCAGGACTCACTGGGGTTGAAGAGGATGAGGAACTTGAGGCAGGCCATCTCACGCCGGTCGACCTGAAGTAGCTGCAGTCGCCGCACCAGTTCCTGTCCCCTCTGCACGAGACTCAAGAGAGTGAGACCCGAGTCAGACACGACGCCCGCAAGCTCAACCTGCAACACACCGCAGTTTCAGTTTCATCAAACATAGTCCATTCATGTATATAAACAAAGGCTGAAATTAGTTTTATGGCTGCAAGGAAGGCTTTCTTAGAAATCCTGACTTTTTTAGGTAGTTAGCCAGACTTAACAGTCAAGATTAACATTCATGAACATAACATTAGCCAGTCAGCTTTCTTGTCCTGCTGTAAACCCTTCAAATAGGAATTGGCCTGATGGTTTCCATTAACCATTACAATAATTAGAAAATGGTTAATAAAAGCCAATAAGAAACATACTTATAAACTAAAATCAACTTATTTCTGAATATGGTCTTAAATCCTCTTAGAAACCATGTGAAATTAGCCTAGCTTAGCTAGTTAGCATTAGCTTGTGAATTTATCAATATGACTTAAAGTCTCCTCAGAAATGCCATCGAATTAGCTCATTGATGGCCGACTAGCTGTTTGGCCTAAAATACAAACTTTTCCAGAATACTAAAAGAGCTAATAAAGAGAATCACAACAGTACAGTACAAGCAACCCAAAACAAACACACAAAATCAACGGCTAACAACGTGAGGGAAGATGATGAAATGAAAGGCAGAGAGCTTTCAATCAAAATGCTGTGCATTTTTATTTAACAAGTATGAGTTTGGCAGCAATTTCGGAATTTTATTCAAAGTCATTGCTAATGCTGGAAATGTGGCAGTATGAGGTTATGGGGAAAAAAACATTTCTTAGACAGAGCTAAGCATTCATTTCTAGTCACAAATCCTCCGTGTATCCAGTTTAACACTATGAATTTACATTCATGCTTGTTTATTTATTAGTTCTTATTCATTTTTCATGCTAATAGCCTGCTCAACCTGCAGTGGAAGCTTAATCCAATCCAAGCATGAGTCTGAGCAGCTTGGGGTTAAAGGTACTGCTTAAAGGTACTGCTTTTTTTAAGTGAAAGCAGACCTGCCACCTTTTATGTGTATTAGCTCCGTATTTTAACATTATTCTGGGATCAGTCTACACGAATTTAGCTGATTTTGTCGTGACCAACAAATTTCCAGCATCAGGCTTGAATGTGAAAGTCGGAAACAACGAACGAGCCTTGTAGTGTGACATAACAACACCCAGAACATTGACAACACCCAGCGGTAAAGTCTAGCATTGTCAGAAATTTTCTTTTTTTTACCTAGTTTGACAACTCCTATGACGTCTCCGTTGGCGTGCCAGTGATTGGTCAAAAAAATACTGTGTATTCTGATGCTGGCATTAGAGTATGCTAATGCCAAAAGAGTACTTAAACCCGTTCGCTTCAATCTGGAATGACAGTTGCATGGGTGGTTTGGACTCTGAAAGCCACGCCCTTTCCCCTACATTAGTAATATTTTGGCCAGGGTTCTCGCCTCAACTCGATTTCTCCTTCTGAAAGTTTTGAAACTGAAAATCCAAATACAGCACCCGGTTACACCGTTCCCTCCAAAGCCACACCCCTAGGCTAGGCTACTACTCGATGCAAGACGTAAAGCTTTCCGGCTCTACAGTCAAAATGATTGACAGGCACTATTTTAAGAAGAATAACATTCTCACCTCTTGGCCAGTGATGAGCAGCAGTGTATTGTCTCTCCCATGATGCACCTGTCTAAAGACATGATCCAGAAGCAGGAGCTCACTCCAGCAGTTATGCAGCAGTTGCATCTGATCTCCGACCTGCGTGAGACCAGGAAAAATCTTGTTATGTCTTAATTACAATTATTGTTGATTTTAATGTCATTTTAATTTTCCAGCCTATAAAATATTAAACATATTTATAGGTACTCATTACAAGTATGATATGGTTCGTTCCTACTATAATCAGTATTGGTTTTAATCTGAAATTAGGTTTTATGGATAATATGTAGGTTGACTATTAATAGGAAATGAAATGTGTGGTTTAAATGGAAATGGTTTGCCAATACAAATAATTCATGTTTATATTACTTGTGAGAGATAATGAGTGCTAAACAGAAGTGTCTGATAGATTGCTATTACTAAGGTTTAAGGGTCATTAAAAATACGTGGCCATAAGGAGCAGTGTACATCCAGTGCTTTCAAATGCTAACACACAATACACTCACTGTTCAAGTGGGTAAAAACCCTGAGAACTCTGTTGCTAGGCAACTGGGAAATACGGACACCGAGTACAAGCTAGCTATTGACTGAGGTGACCAATTTAGCTAGCCTTTGAGTCTTTTTAACAGACTAAGTAAAGGTGCAGTGACATGAAAACAAGACCAATCCATCAAAAATATCAACATTTACCTCAGATGTGTTGGCAAACTGTTTATAAAGTGCTTCTAAAATCACTCTGTATTTACACTTAGCATCCACCGCTAACTGGATTTCACTGGGTTACGCCATACTGAGAGAAGTCAACATTGTGTCACAACTCATGAACGATCAGGAAATGTCAATTTCTGAATGAAAAGCTGAAGAATTCTCATGTGAAATCTCATAAACACAATGAAAACACAGTGAGTCTACATTTCACTATAGCCATAAAGAAAAAAAGAAAATCATAATACTATTAAAGTTGTTGTTTATATTAATATATAACACTAAATTTTAATGATTGTTATTATTATTTCACTCTGAGTCAGAGCTAATTTCCAATTTGAAAAGAATTGAATAAAAGCCTGATCTATAGAAACTACTGAGATCCATCGCACGGCCATATTGTGAAGGGTTTTATATTACAAGCCTAGAAACCATTTTAAAAATTACCAAGCAAAAATCTAATGTAATGTAACATATATGCTGCTGTATACGACGAAAAAAACCTAGCTAAAGTAGAGGTTAGTGAATTCTTGGCTAATTTCTTTAATGAATTTCTTTAAATGAGCGTCTTAGCGCCATTGCAGTGCTGACGTTCAGCAACACCTCCCCGAGAGGAAAACACTCTCTCTTTTGATTCCTCTCTGAACACACATGAACACAACAGCATTCAATCATGACTGACTCTTTTTTGTAGGTGCCTCGGGAAAGCTTTCAGCGGTTTGGAACAATGCGTGTCGAGATCTGGAGGAGCGGGAGAGCTGAATTCCTGAGCTATCTGCAGTGAGGAATGTAATTAAACAGGAGAGAAAGAGCCATGTGCGTGTGCGTGTGTGTGTGTGTGTGTGTGTGTGTGTGTGTGTGTGTGTGTGTGTGTGTGTGTGTGTGTGTGTGTGTGTGCTAGAGCCAACCCTGGTCAAACACATTTACCTGCTACATCATGCAAACACAGAGCTGCCATCATGGCTGCATCCGCGATATTGATTTAAATGTTTCTCGTTGAGATATCACATGGTGTTTTTCTTATATTTATTTTTATTTCTTTTATCGTTCAGGACATAACAAACAGATGTGCATGAAATCTGTTTTGTCTTATAACATACAAGCTTATCTGTTACATGACTCCATTTCTTTAACAGTATGTGACAATTGCATTTAAGAGGGAGGATCCAAACTGTCACTGTATCAGCTGGCATCAGTGTATTCTTAACAATGTATAATTTTCGCTATCAGAACTACAACAAATCTATTGTGCTTCACTGGCACACTCCCGTATTCTGAGCTGCAACTCAGTATCTGTACTAAAGCTGGAAGGATGTCTTACACAACAAGGGGAAATTCATAATTTGCAGCGTGTGTGTGCAGGAGTAATGGAATATTTGTAAAGTATATATCAGAATATCGTTATTTTTCCTGGGAAGTTTCTCTACATTAAGGTTGCACTACCATTTTGTCAAGAAACCACCAACCTGAGCTTATTAGAAACGTACAAATGAACATGTACGAATGTTAACCCCGCCCCCTAACCCCACCCCTATCCCAAACTTTAACTATATCCTTTCTGTTCGATTTGAGTTGTACAAATTTTTCCGATTTCCGAGCATGAAAGCTTTTTGGTTTTGGTTAAATGAAATGTTAGATTTTTTTTTTCATTTTTTATGAAATTTTATTTTATTATATATTTTATTTAGAATTTTTAAATTGTATGCATTGAAACATACAAAATATACGGATGGATTCTCTTAAATTTTATACAAACAAGCTCAATCCTCACTCCTAAGCATTGCGTAACAAAGACGGCTGGCGTGACTTCATATTCGATAAGCTGTTTCACTCTGCGAAAAGGTGCTCGAGACTATGACCATCGCCAAGGTCATCCAGGATGATATATTGATCTGGGACACTCTAAAGACATTATTTGTCAGTATAAACCTCCGATCCATCTGGTAACGGCATCCTGTAATCTGCAGTTATCGGGTTTAGCCACACTCCGTGGTGGCACAAGCAACACCACCTTCGAATCTACTTGTCTCAGTGTTCTCAATGTTATCAGTGGTGCAGTCCAGGATCTGGCGACATAATATCAGCTTTTCCCCATAACAAATGGATTCAGTCAAGACAAAGGCAAAGTCACAACACTGAACATTATGTAACTCTGCCGCTCAGCATTCTTTTAATATCTAAACATGCACTCGTGTTAAGGAACAATAACCAAAGCTACCTACGAAGTTATTTATACAACAGAGTTGCTGGATTCTTGTTTCTGATTTCTCAGCATCTCAGACAGTAAGACAAATCACAGGGTTTTTTTTTTTATTTTTTATGAATGCACTCATTCTAATATGTTATCATTAGACTTGTATGGTGAACAATTTACATCAGCAAATTTTTCAAAATGTATTGACTGGTGTTTTTTCTAGGTAGTTGTTTATTTAGCATTCATGAAAGGAGTTTCCAGTGTCAGCACTTTTAACAGTCAGAAGTAAAGCGTCACTTTAAGGTTTTCTTGTTAAATTGAAGAGAGAGCAAAAAGAGGCCGGTAAGGGAAAGTCTGTTTATAGCTGATATAATATAAGCGATTATAGGACTTAACTTCTTTTGCTGACATTCCACAAAACTGAAAGTAACTATAAGCTGTTAAAAATGTCATTAATCGATTCAAAGATTAAATAATTGGCAAATTGTTGTGCTGTAAAACACTTCAGAGCCACTGTTATAGGAAAATAATCAACTTTGAACTCCGCTTCATCACATCTTACAGTTACTGATTATTTCTCTATAACAGCAAGCCTCAGTGTGTATTATTCCTTTCTGATCTTGTTTAAATGAAACACAGTCAGACTTTTAAAATCATGATAAAAGCTTTTTGAAAATGTCCTCATCTTAGCAGCATACCTTTAGCTCCTTGAAGAAGATGCAGCTTCTCGCCCATTCTACGATGGAGAACAGGGTCTGGTCCGCCATCACGCAAAGCAAGTTGGAGGGGCGGGGTTTGTCCTGCTTGCCACGCCCACTCTGCTCCTGCTGCAGGTAGGCACAGATCTTTGCTCTCACCTGAGATCAGAAAACAAAATGAAAGGCTGAAATACGGGAGATACAGGAAGCTTTGGTGAGAATTTCACATTGAAGAAAGAACAGGATTTCTGTCACGATTATCCAGTCTTATGTAAAGATTTGTAGATTGTGTGATTTTAATGATAATTATTAATGATAATAATATTTTATACAATTTAAATTTGTGTCTTCTTAACCAACTCCATTAACATAACCATTGGTTCTGGTTTTCTTACAAATACCAAGTACCAAGTTGATATTAATATATTGGTATCAAAGCTTTTTTTATTAAGCAAATTGTCAGATTTGACTTCTTTTCTGTTCTGATCCATTGACACATTTTATGCAGACTTGACAGAGCGCTTGGACAATGAAATATGCTGAAATTGTTTTAAACCAAGCTTTCATTGTTCCTATAAAGTTTCTCATGATTTGCCAATAGAAGCTTGGAGAAATCTGACTTGTTTACTTATTTATGAGCGCATTGTATTGGATCAGTATCAATACCTGGAGCTCTGATATTGTTATTGAGTGATCGTTGAGTTTCTGCCTTCAAATAACTAATCTGAAGCCGTGCTAGTTCTGAGGTTTTGTGCGTAAACTAAAGAACCCTGTTATGAGAGGTGACAAGCTACTTTTGTAGTTATTGGACAGTACCTGCTCCTCATCAGGCTCACAGCTGAGCAGCTCCAGAACCAGCGAGGGCACGGCAGGGTTCAGAGGGCTGGTCTGTGGTGAGGCGGGAATGCAGCCCTCGGCATACGGATACCCGAGAGATGAGTCAGGAGAAACGGAATACGGGTCCGGGTGCTCTGCTTTGATGGATCTCCCGGGCACAGTCGGGGTGGTGTACTGATACTGGGCTGGGAAGGAGCCGTAGCTGTGCAGGGCCACTCCTAAAGAGGGGGGGCACGGAGGTGGGCAGTCGTAGTCTGGAGGGCCAAGGGGGGGCAGCAGGCCAGGCACTGAGCCTGGGAATGGATACTCTGCCTGGTGGGAGGGCACTAATGGTGGGTTGGGCTCCAATTTGAAAGCGCTTGCTCGGATCAGAGCTCTCTTCTGCTGCTTCAGAGCGCGGTCTCGTTTGTACATGGGGCCAAACTTGTTCCTCCCTCCTCGC
Organism: Notoglanidium maculatum; assembly: GCA_030068355.1. Taxonomy (NCBI): domain Eukaryota; kingdom Metazoa; phylum Chordata; class Actinopteri; order Siluriformes; family Auchenoglanididae; genus Notoglanidium; species Notoglanidium maculatum. Next base: position 24,110,447 of record JAQQZX010000040.1, on the reverse strand, counting down.
ATACGGTCAGCACGAACCGCTGAAAAAAGGGACAGGGAGGAAGATAGAGGGTTGGAGATAAAGAGAGATAAATTTATATCTATTTATCTACTAAGGACTAACCTTTGACATGGAAATGGCCTAGATTAATAAGGATAATCAAAAGTAGAATATTTCCTAACGTGTGGCGAATAATCAAAGAGTAGACAGGAAATGCCGATCATGGTTTTGATAAAAAGAAGAAAATAACAAAACAGAAGGCACGCATTTCTCTTCATATGGACATTTTCCACCCCAGTTTTTGTAAACACCCTAAACGAAATATGACTGTGCGAGGCTTATCAGCGGTTCAGGAATGTGTCACACAGACTCGCGGAAGCAGGTGCTTCTCTGCATAGCAGCCTGCATGGGAATGGAGTGGACACACACACACACACACACACACACACACACACTGAGGCCAGTTAAGGCTGTGTCAAGCTGAACAGTCCACTAAGCATCAGAAACGCTACTGGAAATGGAAAACTAAAGACATAAGCAAACCCTTCAGTTGAGAAATATCTTGGTCTATTTTTACCCTGTTAAAAGTGAAACGAGGAAAATCCAACAAATAAAAAATCAGCTTGTGTTAAGATGGTAAAGTAGTAGAAGTTTATATTGTATGTGTAATATGATTTTAAATGAGAGTGAATTTGCACAGGCTAAGAATAAGTCTATGCACTGTATATTCAATGACATGCAAATAACTACATTCAAATTTATTAAAAAAAAAAAAAGAAAACAAATACACATCTATGTTTTCTCATGTAAAAATTACACTTACATCCAGTGCTCTAAAGATCAAGAGTGGGATCTCTTTTCAAAAGAGTCTATTAACAAGCAAAGTACCAAATAATATGTGTAATCCATGGCCAGATCTCACAGTAATTTATGCAATGTCCAAGAACTAAGGTTCCATTCCATGTATTGCGAACAAACTTGTAAAGAAAAGATATGAGCACTAACCCCGCCCCAACACTAACCCTAATTTTGCCTTCATACTTTTGCATACCAATTAAATTGTGTGAATTGATACAAATGTGCAAGTATGGGACAATGTTGCCGTGGCTACATCCTCAACTGATACTATAGAGTATTAAGTACTGTTTAAGAAAAAAAGTACCCTTATAACAATAATCTCATAACAATAATCAAAAATAAAATAGCATTCTGAAATATGTGTATATTTTAAAATGGTTGGCTGGATTTGCGCAAATCAATTACTATTACTGTTACAGAATATTTCCGTTCGTCCATTCATTTCAATCATGTTAATGTTTTTTTTAAAAAAGGCCTATAACATGCCCCCCCCCCCCCCCGTTCATAATGGGATGATTCATTTTCTAATTGATATTCAGATATTTTTTTACTAAGTTAATGAGCTTATATTTACTGCAATCTATATAATGTGCCTACATAAATTAAATGTTTTACATGATTTTTGTAGATTGTCCACTAGCTTAATGTAGCCTATTTTTCTTTAATATATATTAGGCTAGTTGTCTAGTGTCATTCCTAAATAACAAAATAGCTTTAAATAAAAAGGTTTTATTTTGACCTAGTACTCTTTTGTTTTCTATCCTTTGCTTTATTTGCTTATTATTATTATTATTATTATTAGTATTATTATTATTATTATTATTATTATTATTACTATAATGATTCCTAACAGCGGGGCCAACTTGGGTTGTGGGAGGTGGCTTTAGTTGCGCCGCGCTGTGACGTCATTAATTAAATAACAGCGGCTTCTAATATCTTTTAGTATAATCAACATTTTGATTGTAACCGAATATTTGTTTACATTTTAACGTTGCATTTTTTTTCCCACGGGATTTTTTTATGAAGGCTACAACATTTGACTTTTGGGTTTGCAGAAATGTAATGTAGCTCAAAATGAAAGGAAAGACGAAAAAAAAACAAAAAAAAAAAACAATACGCTTCCACTTGCCACAGCACTTTACTGAACAAAACAAAAGGAAATGTCGCGAATGTGTACGTATTAATTTCCCACACAAAAGACACAGATTGAATTTCTCTTAAACTGTAGTAAATGTGAAGGAACCTGTTATTTACAGGTAGTCATTACTGAACAGGTGGAGAGAGAGAGAGAGAGAGAGAGAGAGAGAGAGAGAGAGAGAGAGGTGAAAACAAGGCGCTTTCTCATATTTTTTAGCACTATTTTTCTAAATCTTCATCCCTGACCTTTGGTGATAAATGGTGATAAATAATTATAGCTTAATTTCTGTTTCAGATGCGAGTTTACAGCTGAAACAGGTTTTTCTCCAACTGTGTTTTGTTTGTTTGTTTGTTTGTTTTTTGTTTGTTTGTTTGCATTAGAGTTTTTTAGGTCATTTGTGACTGATTTGAGTTCTTTCTCAGCCTGTCAGTATTCAAATGCGTAAAATAAAAAACAAATCGTCTAATATCAGAAAGAGTAAAATCTTTACACTACCATGCTTAAAATAAAATAAAAACAATAAAAATATAAGCCATGAAATAAAATTGTCGCATTAGTAAGCTATTTAGAAACATTTACATTTAGCTAAACATTTTTGCGGCTTTTGTTGAATTCTTGTCTATTTGTCGGTATTTTATTGAGGCATTATTTTAATGATAGCCAGCTATAAAAAATCCGCCTGCTTACCTTCTAACCTCATGCCGACACTGAGGCACTTCTGGAAGCGACAGAAAGGACACCTCTTGCGCTGCGTCTTATCGATGCCGCAGTCCTGATTCTGGTTACAGGTGTATCTCTTATTATTCTGCACCGTGCGCTTAAAAAAGCCCTGTGGAAAATTGCGTGGTGTTAGTTTTTCAATCTTAGAGTGAAATCACTTGTACGAACAAACACTTTTAATAATTAAAAAAATTTGCCTTGAAATTCGACTTCGTTAAAATTTAATATGATCTCAGGCATCATTAATCCCCCAATGCACACAGCCTAGTAATAACGCCGCCATCTTGAGGATTTTTTTTTTTTAATAATGCTGAAGAATCGATAATGATGTGATGGACAGGTGAACAGATGGCGCACCTTGCAGCTCTCGCACGTGAGCAGGCCGTAGTGGTATCCGGACACTTTGTCCCCGCACACAGGACACAGCTCCTCTAAATCCTCTTCTGTGGTGAACTCCATCACTGACCCTGCGGACACAGCACAGGTCAGCAACACTCTCTCTCTCTCTCTCTCAGAAAACAAAGGGATTGATACAAATTTAAAGATGCATGCAGTAGTAATCTAATGGACAGGTAATGGACAGGCTATACTAAAGGTAGGCCTGTAAAAGGTGTACATCTGAGGGTACCATCTCAGTCATAAGAGGAGAGAGAGAGAGAGAGAGAGAGAGATCTACATCTCTTTTGGGTTTTGGACTCATGTCATCACTTAAATTTGACTGGACATCTTTAGTTAAAATATAATATCACTTGATAAAAATTTTAAAACGGCTACCTCTGAAACACTACAAGAAGTTCCTCCAAATGATCCTCACGCATAAGTCATTTTTCCTGGAGACATTTTATGATAGCCAAAATAACATCCGTTTTATTTTTCCTCACTTAGCAATTTAATTATCACTGGATGAAAAGCTTAACCGCTGACTAGAATCAACAAATGTAAAAATAAATGAATAAATAAATAAGTAAATGTTGCTATGTCTACTAATCTACCAAGCCACCATCCACCCTGCTTCTTTATTTATTTATTTACGTACTTACTTACTTACTTACTTACTGGTCAACTGGTTATAGGACTGACAAAATATTTTATCGTGATTATTAAAATAAATATATTAAAACACAACAGGTCAGAAGACATTGATAACATGTTTAAATATTCCCAGTAATATTTGTCTGTCAAAATATTGTCCAGTCTAAATTTCGAGCAGATTAATAAGGCTTACCCTAACCCTAACCCTATTAAATAAATAAATACATGAATGAATTAATAAATAGACACTTTGCTCGTGTCCACTCTGCTTTTATCTTTTATCTAAACGCTCTAAAAGGAGTCACTCATATATAAACCAAAAATTGATTCAGAATCAACTTCAAGTGGTTCCCGGTTTTTGTTGTTGTTGTTGTTTGTTTTGTTTGTTTTGTTGAGGGGGGGCAGGTTAGACTCGAGTATAAACGCTGAACGTCGCTGATCCGTCTGTCCTTATTAATTTTTTAACATTAATTTGAACCAAAATTACCTCCATTTTTTTTTACAAAAGACAAAATACCCAAACCCGTACTTTATACAAAGAAGAATCTAGAGGCATAAAAACAAAAACACTCCTGCTGAAAGGTAGTTAGTTTCCCGTCGCGTTTTGAAACAACTTTATAAAATTATTGCATAAGTTTTTTTTTTTGATATTGCAGTGGTATTGCAAGACCAACATGTGCTGTGTATGTGGAGCTCTGAGCCACACACACACACACCCACACCCACACCCACACCCACACCCACACACACACACACACACACAACCTTTCACGTCTGCTCAAGAGGAGCTAACGAGGTGCTCGTGCACCCTTTTAATAGAAAGCTCAGGTGTTAGGGATGTTTGCAAGCACGTCCACTTAACCCCCTACCACACACACACACACACACACACACACACACACACACACACACACACACACACACACACACACACACACACACACTTAACATGCCTAAAAGTAACCCAAATAATACCTTTAATGGGTACATTCTAGCAGGTAGTACCCGAGCGATATTATCAGAAAACGATAATCGAAATATCACGTTTATCATATTTTCAGATTTTATTGACTTTCATCCACTCATTATTATTATTATTATTATTATTATTATTATTATTATTATTATTATTATTATTATTTTATTTATTTATTTTTTTGTTTTTGCGGAAGAGTGATATTTGACGTCATGGATTTTGCCAGGAAAATATCCCGACAAATTAGCTTAGCATATTGCAATTATGCATTGCAGCCAGTCATTACATACCATGTTGTGATGCAGATATAAGAGCATTTTTTCTTTCTCCTGTATTATTTTTTCCACCACAACTCCAATTTAGATATTAAAATACAATCACTCTTAGATGTATAGGCTATTTTAAGGTACATATGTGGGTGTCTAAGATATTTGACGTCAGAGGATTTGTGTGTGTGTGTGTGTGTGTGTGTGTGTGAGAGAGAGAGAGAGAGAGAGAGAGAGAGAGAGCGACTCAAAAGAGGTTTTCTTCATTATTTGATCAAGGTCATTTCGGATTTCAAAGAATTGACGTCCATTAAGACATTAATGTCGCTTTAACGCGGTTAAATAGGCTACGACCACTTCAGCAACTGAAATTAAACATCTCAATTGTTTGCGCTTTATTCTACTAGCAGTCCAACCTATTATCAAATACTTATTAAGTGTTACATATTTATAAAAGAATATATCAGACAAAATATTTTACATGTAAAAATCCGCAAATAACCAAAGAAAGGCGCTAATTCCAATGCAGCGCAGTTTACACGGGAAAACAAAGCCATTTAGCTATTTATAGAAGTTACTTTCAGTAACTTGTCTTACCCATTTAGCCCGCTGATATCTTATTGTAAGTTATTTCTTCTTTTTTTTAGATTTAATATGTCACTAGCAATACAATAATACAAATCGCGTCTATTTTCTACAATCCCGACAAATGCAGAACCTAATAAATTGCCTCTGTCGGCTTTACTTTATTATTTAACTAGTAACACCAGGAAACTAACTAAACGCTTGAACTAACATTAGAAAAATAAATAAATAAATGAAAAACACATTTAGCTTAATAAGCTGTACATTTTTAACTTTATTAACTGGCCAGGCTAAAATCATAAAAGCAACAAGATAACAAATCAGTTTACATATACATGTGAATGCAGTAATAATAATAATAATAATAACAATAATAATAATAATAATAATAATAATAATAATAATAATAATAATAATAATAATAATAATAATAATAATAATGCAACGTAAATCTGAACAAGAACACAAATGAGTAAGGTAAATAACCAGCTTTTTAGTTTGTTTGCTACTTGTTGGCTAACCTCACATCTTTTAGTAATAATGAGTCCCGCAAAATGGCTGCATCACGCAAAATCTTTTATCTATTAAATATTAATAGCTACATGAGCATAAGAGTGGATTATAATATGCACATTATACGTAGCTAAACATTTCCTACCAGCATAAATAATATATAAAATTATTTTCGATGAAGATAGAGGTTATAAAAACATTACTTCCGACTAATTTACAATAAATACAAATTCATTTTGCTAGATAGGTTTGAATTCTGTATCCACGTGAAATACGTGAAATGAAATCTACACCATGGCGTCGTGTTAAAAAGTAAAAGAACTTCTGAAAAATGATTAGCTGGAAAAGTGCTTTCGGTTTCACGCGAATTTTCCTAAACAATATTTCGTGGGGTGTTTTTTTCTAGCGTGTTTATACTGTAAAAATAATTAGATGTGAAATAGCGTGTGAAAATAAACAGATATGTGATTAATTACAACTTGAAACATTTAACATACGAAAAGTGTTTTTATTTTCTCTTGTAGAAAATATATTACAAATATATGATAATATACCCAGCGTGATGAGATATTATTATTATTGTTATTATTATTATTTAATTTTATTTAATCGGGTTATTTTCGCATTTTGGTTGGATCTGACTGGATTTGATCTGATCTTGGTGGTGATGTTCTTACCTTTACTTTGCGCCTCCAGCATTTGACTCAGTGTGTGTTGTGTGTGTGTGGAAAAAGACGGCGACGCTCCTCAGCAGCTCCTGACGAGTCCAGATAAACACACACACATACATACACACGCACATACATTCACACACATATGTACACACACAAGCGTACACATGCACACATGCACGCACGCACGCACGCACGCACGCACGGAGATGGAGATGGAGATGGAGTGTGTGAAGCTGTGTGAGCCGGTGTTCAGTTGCTGCACCGTCTCCGCTCGCCCATGTTCAGTGTGTGTGTGTGAGCGTCCGCTTTATGCACCGGGCGGACAGCAGAGGCGCCTTCATTGGACATCACACACTCATGTGACTCTCAGACACACACACACACACACACACACACACACACACACACACACACACACACACACACACACACACACACACACACAGGAGATGAGGAACAGGAGGAGGAGGAGGATGCGCTTCTGCCAAATCCTATAGAACTGAATGAATACGACAGTACTGAATTAACTCCTGAACATTTTTTGTCCAACTGGACTCGTCTAGCTGTTCCAACACTGTATAACACTGCAGGAAACTCACACCAAATTAAAATTGTTGAATAAGTAGCTAGATTTACAAATCGAGAAGGGAATATTAGTGTTTGAAATGCAAAAAAAGGAAAAAAAATCAAAATAAATACAAAGTAAAAGTTTAGAAAGTTTACAGACACAGAGATAAAGGGATAGATAGATAAATAGATAGATAAATAGACAGACAGACAGACAGACAGACAGACAGACAGATAGATAGATAGATAGGCAGACAGACAGACAGGCAGATAGACAGACAGACAGACAGACAGATAGATAGATAGATAGATAGATAGATAGATAGATAGGCAGACAGACAGACAGACAGACTGATAGACAGATAGATAGATAGGCAGACAGACAGACAGGCAGATAGACAGACAGACAGACAGACAGACAGACAGACAGATAGATAGATAGATAGATAGATAGATAGATAGATAGGCAGACAGACAGACAGACAGATAGACAGATAGATAGATA
>JAQQZX010000040.1:24092068-24102534 GCA_030068355.1 Notoglanidium maculatum | reverse complement strand
ATAGACAGACAGACAGACAGACAGACAGACAGACAGACAGATAGATAGATAGATAGATAGATAGATAGATAGATAGACGTAGGCAGTTCGTGAGAAATTATTTGCAGGAAATCAGTTAGAAAGAAAAAGGATGGAAGCTTAGGAAGAACAATATGGTGCTTATAATAAGCACACATTATGGACTTCAGAAATTGACGTGGATGATGCGTGATGTAGTTCCATCTTCACATAGACTTGTTCATATTATAATTTGCAAAATACATGCAAATGAACAAAAAATACATGAAATTTACATGAAAGTCTGAAAATCATACAAAATCAGCACATAATGATGTGCTGATGACGTACGATGTCATTTATTTCAATTATATTATTTCACCTGTGGTCACATATTCAGATGAAATTAGTGGGGGAATAACATGAAGTATGTGTAAAAAAAATTAATGTAAAAGTCTGAAAAACTAACAAGCAAAAAACAGGTCATCCAAAAAAAGAAAAGAAAAACACTTAAGCTTCAGACTTTTACATGAAAGTATTTTCACCAGGTACTTTTATTTCTCCTGTTTTCACATGTTCGAATACATTTTTTTAAGACATGAAAGAAATAATATGAAATGTGTGGAAATACTTCTATGTCTAAAAATAAAATACTAATAAATAACATGGCCTTCAGACAGGAATGGATTAAAAAAAACTTATATTTGACATTTAAATTAAAACCATACAAAGTGATGATAATGTGAAAAATAAGATTGATTTAACATTATTTAATATTTAAACAATGGAACAGTTCCTAAATTCCCAAACTGTAGGTGGTTCCTCACTTTTTTTTTCCAGAACTGAGTACCATAAAACCATTTTTTTGCCCAAATAGTGTTTTAATTTTTTTGGTGGTTTTGTGTGTGTGTCTGTGTGTGTGTGTGTATGTGTGTGTGTGTGTGTGTGCCAGAGTTAAATAAAACAAAATTCTGTAGATGTTTACATAATGTAAAAAACAGTTAAAGAAAAAAAGGTCCTTTCAGAAAAGAAAAAAACCCAACTTTTGTGCTGAGACTTTTAGTGTCCAAACATTTTGCGTTGTTTTCTGTGTAGTTATTGTTTAATAAGCCTCAGGGTTTGGAAACGTAAAAAAAAAGTGAAAGAAGCTAACGCCAAATACAGAATACTAAAATACTAAATAGTAAAACTAATTTGTTGTTGATTTACAGTAGTGTTCAGTTTACCTAAATCTATAAAAGCTAATTCAACACTTCGGACAGGTTCATACAAACCCATACTGTGTTGAATTTGCTTTTACAAAGTTGAATTAACCCTTGAGTGGTGAACCGGGACAGTTACTTAACACATGCAGTGTTGGGTTTGCTACTACAGTGCTCGATTCACATCTATAGTGGTGAATTAATACTTGAGTGATGAATTAGGACAGTTTAACCGGTGTTGAATTAGCTTTTACAGGGGTGAATTAACATAGCACATAGCTACGCGAAAAGAATTAGCTTTTATATTGTGAATTATTACGTTTATGCATCAGCACAGTTTAATAAAACCATAAATTGTTGATTTTCCTTTTACAGTGTTGATTTAACACCTACAGTGTTAATTTAACTCTTACTGCAGTACGTCAGGACATTAAACAACAGTGTCATTTAACGGTGTTGAATTCGCTTTTATAGTGTTGAATTTATACCTACATTGTTGAATTAACACATTAGCTCGGGTTTAACTCAGTGAACATCTACACTATTTCTTTTAACTCTAGAGATGCCTAAAGTGCTGAATTAATACATGCAGTGTTCAATAAACACCTAAATAATAATTATAGTAAAAAATTATAGTGTTAAATAAACACGTGTCTTGAATTAACAGTACAGTGTTCAGTGCACACTTGCGGTGTTTAATAAATAAAAGAGATAAAAGTATTTATATTAACTCTAGCAATGTTAAGGGCATAATGGCACTAAAAAGGGAAAAAATATGAAAATTCCCACCAAATTTGCTGCATATACAGGAAGTAGCTCAGAACTGGACTCAAAATGATACAGTATGATAAAAACATGCGATTTATTAAACGGCAGTACTAGTAAATACTCAACCAGAGGATTAAATTCTACTTTTTTTGTTTAAGAAGTGTTAAAAAGCTCACAATGTCTTGAATTACTTTCTTTCTTCTATTTCTTTCTGAGAAATTGTCATGTAGCCTGTAAAGCATGAGGTTAATGTTCATCGCTGTACACTTCAACTCCATTATTTGGATATAATGAACGGATTCGTTAGCATACACGTATATAAGCAAGGTTTTACGGAAAACACATTAGATTCATGACTGATGAAAAGCCGTGTAAATACGTCATAAAGGGACCTGAAGGAAATAAACCGATCCTGTAGATGGTCCGAAGGTTCTGCATGATGTTACAGTAAATGCCTGGCTTTGTGTTTCTGTAGCTAAGTGGTTAAGCCAGACTGAACACAGGAAGGAGTTTACTCTATACACTGACTCCTGTGGATTAATACAGCTCAACACCGAGCCTGAAGCTGTTTTCAATCTGGTAATGAGCTGAGTGTGGATTGTAACCAAGGAGAGAGAGAGAGAGAGAGAGAGAGAGTATGATGGTGCTATCTCGTTATTTTGTCCCAAGGTTAGAGCGGCTGTGTTAAGCTGCAGGCAGTGTGTTGGGTGGAACGTTGGAGCTGCAGCAGACATCAGCGCTGTGCTTTGACTCCGTGCTGGCTGTTTGCTGCATTCCTCTGACCTCTCTTCAATAAAACATCACGGCTGATAGTGAAACACACACACACACACACACACACACATCTGCAGACTGCTGAGGACGTGCTCAAGCAGCACACGTGTTAATCATGAGCCATAGCAAGTTAACGAAGAGTGTTAATCATTGATAATGAGAGGGTGTGATTTTCTGTCCAGTTATTACTAACAGGCTTATTACAATAAGCTGACTGTGCTCTAATTAACACACTGCTGCTATGAATTAACACCTTAGAGTGCTCAATTAGCTCTTAGATTGTTGATTGGTCACAGTTACTTAACACTTGCTGTGATGAGTTAGCTTTTACAGTGGTGAAATAGCACATACAGTGTTCAATTAACTCTTTCAGTGGTGGATTAACAGTTAATGAACACATGCAGTGTTAAATCAACACCTAAAGTGTTCAAGTGATGAGGTAACAGTTTAATTAACACATGCAGTTGAATTAGCTTGTAGAATGTGAAGTAATACTGAAAAAGTTGAATTAACTCTTGTAGTGGTGAATTAACACCTACAGTGTTGAATTAACTCTTACAGTTGAGGATTAACAGTTTTCTCAACACGGCAGTGTTAGGTTAGCATTTACTGTGTTAAATTAACACCTACAGTGTTAAAGTAACTCTTTCAGTGAGGAATTGACAGTTTAATTAACACAGGCAGTGTTGAATTAGCTTTAACAAAAAGACAGAATTGTTAGCTTTTGCAGTGTTGATTTAACACCTGCAGTGGTGAATTAAAGCTTGCAGAGATTACTTAACACAGAACATGCAGTGTTGAATTAACACCCGCGGCGTTCAGTTACCTCTTTCAGTGCTGAATTAACAGTTTAATTACAACATTTCTCATTAAATGTTCATTTAGTTTTCATAGTGTTAAATTAAGACAGTTTAATTAACACATGCAGGGCTGATTACATTTTTGCAATGCTGACTTAGTTTTAGCAGGGTTGAATTAACACCTAGTGTTGACTGAACACTTACAGTGGTGAATTAGGATGATTTTAACACATATAGGATTAATTTAACTCTTAGAGTGGTGAATTATCAAAGCTTGTTTAACACAGTGTGGAATAAGCCTTTACAGTGCTTAATTAACGCATAGTCTTGATTTACATCTTAACACAGTTTAATTACCACAGTCGGCATAGGATTATGTTTATTGTTTTGAATTAGGACTGTTTAATTAACACATATAGTGTTAAATTTGCTTTTGTGGTGTTGATTCAACTTTTACAATGTTGAATTAGCTTTTAATGTGTTGGGTTAACACCTAATTAACCTAATTAAAGTAGCAAATTAGGACAGTGAAATAACCCAGAGTGCTGAAATAGCTTTCATAGGGATGTTTATTCTGGTGGTGTTGATTTAACTTTTATAGTGCTCAATTAACACTGTATATATTTAATTAACACCAGTTTTTAGTGAACATCTACAGTGTTTATTTTTAATTCTTACTGCATTAAAATTGTTTAATGAGTTTAAATAAATAATACTTGAAATGTATTATACATGTACGTGTGTGTGTGTGTGTGTGTGTGTGTGTGTGTGTGTGTGTGTGTGTGAGAGAGAGAGATTTTGGACACTGTAGAACATTTGCCTTTTTGTTTTTAATCGCTCCTGCATTGCTTTGGTTTTGCTTGTTGTTGTTGTTGTTGTTGTTGTTGTTGTTGTTGTTGTAATACACCCCTCCCTCCCCCATCTTGCTCCAGCCTTTCTCACATCAATTTTAATAAGAAGTCCAGGTTCTGAAGATGAAAAGCATCTCCAGAGCATGATGCTGCCACCACCACGTTTCACTGTAGGGAAGAACACGTAGAGCTTTGAAACTTACCCAAATAAAGCATCTTGCTCTTGTGCTTTCACATGGCTCTTCTTGAGCAGTGCTTTCCTTTTAGCCACGCCCCTCAGGTGTTTGGAGCTCCTTCCTTTGGCCTTCACCTGACCTGTGGCTTCCCTCACCAGTGCCTTGTTTTACAGAGACAGAGTTGGTCTAGGCAGTGTGTCAGTGGCCTGATGCAGCTTCCAGCTCCTTATTAATGATACAACAGTACTTACAGGGATATACATCCCCTTCCCAAATCACACAACTCTATCACATCATCTTTAACTTCCTTAGAATGTTCCGCAGTCTTCATTTTCATGCCTTTCCTTCAGACTGACCGTCGTTTCAATATTTCACAGATAAAAGCCAATTACAAGTCAATCATGTCCTCGTTATGACATCATCTTTCACCTGTAACCTGGGGGGTTGAATACTTACGCAAACAGCATTCTTCAGGTTTGGGTTACTTTGATTTGGATACTTTTGCAACCCACTGTATTCATGTGTGTGTATGTGTATATCTGCATGTGTGTGTGTGTGTGTGTGTGTATTGTGTAATTACATTGTGTAGGCATGCAGGCAAATGTATGTGTGTATTGTGTATGTGTGCATGTGCACGGCTTACTGTACATTTGTGTGTGTGTGTGTGATGAACATGTACGTGTGCACGTTTGGGTGTGTGTGTGTGTGTGTGTGTGTGTGTGTGTGTGTGTGTTTCTCCGTGTTCTCAGATGGCGATGAACAGAACAGCACTCCATTATTGAACACATTGAAGTGGCCTTAAACAGCACACACACACACTGAACACAATATAATGTTGTGCACACACAGACACACGCACGCACACACACACACACACACACACAAGCCCGCGTGCTCGGTTCCCGTCTCAGACCATTTCGGGGCACTTTGCTTTGTCCATCAGTAAACAATGGAGATATGGTACAGTCCTGACAATCACAAGGACAATGCCACTCGCGTCCTTGGATTCATAAAAAGTATAAATATATTGACTAAAGCAGCAGCAGATTATTTATTACTGGCAGGAAGAGGCTCCACACTTCCTCCCTCAGTGCCCGAGTTCATCTTTAGACTTTAGGCTTTTCATTTGCACAGGACATACGGCTCAGCTTGGGCTCTGGATTAAGTGCTTCATGAAGTTGTGTATTGTTTCATATTTTGTCAGACAGACCGTCGAACCAGAGCGTTGCCGGGTGAATCCGGGTTCGAGTCCTCGCGCTATCTGCAGCAGCTGGTTCGAAACATTGCCAACAAAATGCATCCATCATCCCCCACAGAGCCAAGGCCACAACGAGCCGGTAGGTAGTGCAGGCTTACAAGCACGCACACACACGCGCACACACACACACACACACACACACACACACACACACACACACACACACACAATTCACAGCTTAAGGTGCAAGGTGGATATTTAACTATGGGATAAATGTATTATTATTATAAAAATGCATCATTATTATTATTCACAGTTATTTTGCCTATAAATACTACTAAATTGAAATTTTATTAAAAATAGAAAGTTCAGAAATTATAAATAATGCAAATAGATTTTCGAGTGCAACATTTCCCATTATTTCCCATGATTTATAACGCGAGTTTAATAGTGTAAACAATCAACCTGTCCTCGGTCATCATGGCTCATACCTGAGTGGTCTGTCTCGCGTTTTTCTAATTCATGCTTTTTATTATCCCGTTATAACGCTGACCTTCCGACAGGCTTTCCAAACTTAGAACTTTGTCCCGGGCTTCAGGTACGGAGCATCACAGAGGCATCGTTTATGGGCAAAACAGGAAACTATTACACGGGACATCTGACCCGCAACGTGACACAGACGCCCAAAGTCGCGCGGATGTAAAGTGAGAGCTAGCTATGGTCCAAATATTACTGGACACTTTTAAACAATTTTTATAATACTTTCTTTGTAAAGTAAAAATCTGTACCATCCATGATTATTATTTATTTATTTTTTGGTTTGAGAAACGTTGCCTTCAGGAGGAAAGTAAATAAAGAGCCCTGAAAAGCAATAAACCGAAAAAGCTTTTCATGAACAAAGCTAACTTTTTTATTAATGATCATCAAAAAGTAAAAATCTATATTTCGATTCAATTAATCTCTGTTTTGCTGTTTTTCTTGTTAACCACCAATGCACCTCCATATGATATATTTTTTTTTATAAATGATATGATATTTTTTTTTTTATAAATCTCTCTTTACACATCTTCAAAATGAAGGTCAGTCTGTAAAAATTTCTGTTTTCCTTTCCTTTACAATGCCCTTCTCTACAATGACTATTGTGCACAATACCAACACAAACGCTCATCACGGCATGAAGGTGGGGGAGGAACTGCCACGAGAACATCAGTCCGCCAGAGGACATTAGTTTGAACATCACCACAGGTCAGAAATAATTAACGGAATGATTAGCAGCTTGTCGTGTTACTGAGAAAGTCTAAACTCCTTTGTCTTGAAGCGCCGACGCTGGAGGCTCCTTCCATAACCGTCAAATAAATATCTCCTCACGGAAAACTTCTCAATCTTCACCATATCTATAGAAGCTGCACTACTGTCAGAGCTGCTGTTCTAGAAAACTCATCAACACCTTCTAACCAATCAGATTCCAGAATTCAAAGCTTTATGACGCTCTAGCGAAGTGAAAGTTGAGGCTACTAATAATTAGCGTAGCGAGGCTACAGGAAATCAGATTAGCTGCTGAAAATAAAAATAGCATCTGGTTAAGACTCTTTTTTTTCCATTTATCAATCTGCCGTAATAACGCAACATCCTTCCGGAACGTTCTAAGTACAAAAACAGCGGGGAGCGAAGTGCAGGAGGATATCCTATCCACGGAAGATGGCACTTAGAGGTACTCGAGATGTGAACTCGCATCTAGCAAGACAGCACTTTCATCTTATTCTTCTTACATTGTAGTGCTATTAGCTTGCTAGCTGGCTAGTACAGCAAGCGCTGCTCGTTGAATAGAGAGACTGGCGTAACGTAATTAGCTCCTGCGCTGCATCGGGACCTTGGGATCAGCTTCAGCTTCACCCTAATCCCTGGATATGGTTCTGGAAAATTCGTATCACGTGACATGGATAATTTTCAAAGGTCGTTGATAAAACAGACTGCTGTTTCCTGTTCAGTAAAAACACAAGTGATCATGGTTTTGGGGGCGTGGCTTGCACACAGCACATGTATTATAGTGAGAATGAGCAAAGATTGTAGCTTACATAAAAATTGTGTGTGTGTGTGTGTGTTGTAAGAGATACAAATCTCCGTAGTGTTGTTTGAACAACACTGCAGGCTAAGCGCGCCAATGAAATGATTACATCATCATGCAGCGTATTCAAAATCATTTTGCGCAGCGGATTACGTCAGAACTAATACGCAATGCTATAGGAATATATTCAATGCTACGTTTCTTGATGGCTTTGCATTCTTCATGACAAAAAATGACTTTGTTCCCATCTATGTTTTTGCTCAAAGTAAGCTGAACTCTTATATATACATATATAAGATATATATGATAAGATAGATATATACTTATATAATATAAACAAACAAAGCCTCTCCATTTGCTGTCTCCTCCAAAGCCACACCCCCAAAATGCTGCTAGTGGATCTTGTGACATCATAAGGCTATAGGCTTTCTATGTACGATGCACCGTTTACATGCAACATGATTGACAGGCAAGTTTGCCCTGAGTACTCAGATGTCGGAGGTCCACATCGTACGTGGATCATTTTTCTCCTGTTAACAGAATCCTTTTTGCAGAGTTTCTCCTCGGAGCATGAAAAAGAATCATTCTGATTTCAAACTCACTGACCGCACCTTTGAGCAAATCGATTGTTTTGATTGACACAGCACGGTTATGTCTCATCCACATCCGCACCTACGCAGGCGCACAGTCTGAGCGAGCGTAGCTGTAGAGTTACAGATCATTAGTAAGCACTACAGTAAATAAGTGTTGTTTTAGTGTTTTAGCCTTGAGGCTAACAGGCCTATCAGAAAGCTCGAGCGTGTTATCTCTGCGCCTGGCTGGGTGTCCTCATCGGCACGCTCCTGAAGTGTGGCTGCTACAGGTGTGGTCCTCTCGCTCTCATCTCCTTTCCCTCGACCCTGACACATGCCAAATCCTCTGCCATCAAGCACACCACACACACACACACACGAGCTGAGGCACACGCCAGCGTCTCCCCCTACGCCGTGACCATGACGCACGCCAAATCTCCTGATCGCAGCCGGCTACAGCTACACCATTCCCCATCTGAACACACACACACACACACACACACACACACACACACACACATCTATTTTTCTCTTCTTCGTCTCTTGCTCACCCACAAGGCTACAGCATTCTTCTGATGCCTCTCTTTCTCGTCTCTAATTGCTCCAGTCTTTGCAAAACCCTAAAGACAGAGGTCCGAATTTCCTCCTCACAGGTCAAATAGTCTACATAACTGCCCTTTATGAATTTGTGCTTGTTTCTTGAAAAGTATTCCATCAATTAAGACCATCTCACGGCCAAGGAATCATAATGCGTGACGAGACAACTAACAGCTCAACTAATTACTGCACATATGTGCTTGATTACTTGAGGTACAATAAACTCGCCAACTATCTGAATGCCGAGAGAAAGTCACAGGTGATGAAACGGAGGCGTATATTGAAAAAAAAATATTGTAGAGGATATTAAAGCGGCGATAAGTAGCGACCTCGCCGCCTCTGACGGCCCACGCTGACCCACGGTTCCTCCGCACATCAAACAGTTCCTCTCCTGGAATCTTTCTCTTCTCTTCCTCCAGCTCCCACTTTAATCCCCACTCCTCTTTTCTAAAGGCCGTCTCCGGCAGGTGCCAGCGCGTAGCCCCGTGCACGACTCACACTCAGGGTGGGCAACATGCGAAAAAAATATCAGCACACAACTGAAAATACATATGGCTGTGAGATAAAAAAAAAAAAAAAAATGGAGATCCTGGAGTAGCTTGAAATCGTTTGGTCACATTTGTCACAATGAAGCTAAATACTTGGTAAAAATATATATAAATAATTATTTATATGTTAATACAATTCACCATTTAGCTGCAGAACCCACATGCTAAGCTGAGTATCTAGCTAGCTTAGTTAGCAAATGTTTGTTTTCGGACCGCTACATTTTGACTACAGTTAAATAAATTACTGAGAAAATGAACACGAGAAGCTGAGAAACAGAAAATGTTTGGAATCTAAGGAAGGAGTCTCCAAGTTTTCCGAGATCCTCAGGGTAATGGAGTTTACTCGGTCGCATGGCAAGCTGCATATTTTTTGCTAGTTAGTTAGATAGTTAGTTTTATTCCCTACAAGAAAAAGGAAAACAAGCGAGGCTGGTGAGGGAACGGCTGTTTATGGCTACTATAACGGAACGAGCGTTATTGAAATGTAACTATAAACGGATAAAAAGTACGACGTCGCTTTTTAATTAATAAACAATCGTTACCTTTGGAGAATAGCTGTCACATCAGAACACATATATAAAACACTTCAGGAAGTGCTGTTTTTGAGACTATCACACCACCGTGCTGTTGTTGATTATTTTCCTATAACAGCATGACATGGAGTGTTTTATTCTTTGCATAAGTTCACAATGAGCGCGAGTTAATGCAGATCTCCTGTCCAATATGCGCATATTTATGCAGTTATAAAAGCACGCTTGCGTACACACACACGCACACACAGCGTTGAGTAGGACAGAGGGGCTGACGGGAAGAGCAGCGTGAGGGCCGCAGTGCACATCGTCAGCAGCAGCAGCCTTGAGGAGAGGGTGCAGGAGTGAAGGTCAGATATGAGAGGGGCTTCGTCCTGGAACAGCTTGT
>JAQQZX010000040.1:24043468-24053830 GCA_030068355.1 Notoglanidium maculatum | reverse complement strand
TATTATTATTATTATTATTATTATTATTATTATTATTATTATCACTACTATTACTATGGTTATTGCTATTGCTAGTTCCTTACTGGTGATATAATACTTGTTAATATTATTATAACTTTGAGTAGAATTATTATTATCATTATCCACACTGCTGACACTTTATTAAATATTTTTAACTCTATCTTTAACCTCACTTTAAGTTTGCTGCTATATTGTTTTCTTTATTTTTATTATTGTTATTGTACTTGTTTTATTTCAATGCTTTAGCAATACTGTACATGTTTATGGTCATGCTAATAAGGCTCTTTGAATTGAATTGAATTGAATTGAGAGAGAGAGAGAGAGAGATGCACACAAAGAGAGACTCAGAGAGAGACACAAACACAGACAAAGAAAGAGGCAGACAAAGAAAAAGAGAGACACAAAGAGAGAGACAGAAAAAGAGACACAGAAACACACACACACACACACACACACACACACAAAAGAAACACAGAAAGAGACAGAACGAGAGAAGGGGAGACAGAGAGAGACAAATAGGCCGACAGACAGACAGAGACACACAGAATGAGAGAGGGACATACACAAAGAGAGAGACACAGGAAGAGACCTAGATGGTAAGAGTGATTGTCCGGTCCGTGCTCAGACTTTCACCTGGTACAGCTGTTCTTCCAGAGGTTTTAAAGGTGATCAGTACAGCAAAATATTAGTAGCATACTTTTATTTGAACAACACACTGCTACAGTGGTAATGATACAACAACACACACCTAACACACATGAGGAGAGTGTTCATGTTCATCATACAGAGACAGGGTGTGTGTGTGCGTGTGTGTGTGTGTGTGTGTGTGTGTGTGTGTGTGTGTGGGTGCGTGACATGCCACTGCTGCAACGTGACCAGCAGAGGGCAGCAGAAACACAACATTGTAAAGAATCCCTCACTAAACACACAGAAGACATCTGGATCCACAGATGTTTCCTTCGTTTCCACGAGAAACAAACGGCCGAACAGTGTTCAGAGTAAAAATAAAACAGACACAAGCTCGAAAGTTCCTCCACATGACTCTAATCCGCGGGACTCTTTCTTCTCTCCGCCGTGATATCGAGTTAGCAAATGAAAGGACAGATTGCAGATTGATTGCTGTTTAATGCTGCTTTCACATCCATCATTCCACTTACATGGATTGCTTTCGCAAGATTTATCCAAGTCAATAAAAAATAAATAAATAATGCAAGTGCTGCAAGTTTCCACAGAGCGACCAGAAACCAGTGTGCGACGGTTAAAGGAAGAACAGAGAGTGTCACACACCTACACACACCCACATACCACACACTCGGAGAGAGGAGTCAGAACTGAACACGAAAGCTGAAGAGTGCTGAGAGCGGTGGTATAAATAATAAACTCAGCAAGTGACAAAGAGAATAATGCAAAAATAATAGAGTGGAATTAAGTACAGCTTTCTGTTCAGTCATGTGAATGCCTGTCATCATTTCCCCGTCAGCTGTGTGTGTGTGTGTGTGTGTGTGTGTTTGTGTGTGTCATGAGAAGAACAGAACAGGGAAGTACAAAAACAAAAACTCCACCGACATAACCGACCACAAATCATGACTCAACTGAGACGCAAAACAACCCGCGCGTGAATCAGCCGAAACTCATCTGCCGACCTTTGGAATCATCTTCATCTTCATCATCATCATCATCATGAAAAAATGCCCCGAGTCACTGTTAGATGTGAGGATAAGCCCAATCGTGGCGGCTGATTGTTACCATCTCCATCCTGGTGATTTAAAGCGAGCAGCTCTGTAGGGCTGATCTCCAACTCGCGCTCTATTTTCATTTCAGCGAGCAGAGAAAGCACCCTGGGGTCCATCGCTATAAATCTGTCACTGTGGAGAGCTTTTAACTTCTACACACACACACACACACACACTTGCAGAGCCTCAGCGCAGCAACTTCACATCCGAATTTGCAGAAATGTGCCAGTGCGTGTTCTGGGATTAGTCAGGAGCGTCTGGTCTTCCTGAAAAGAGTGCGATCTAGATTGCATTTAGAACCCAGTTCACTTAACTTTCGACTCAACCGTTATAACCTCTTACACTGCAAACCATTTCCGACATATCCGGCGTCTTTAGTGGTGCATTGGAGCTACGAGGCTAACGTACGTGACAGCTTACAGCCGTTTTAGCTACAGATCGTTAATTCATTAGCCACCCGGAGCGTCGATGTGCTGCCGACTTTCATGCGTCGGTTGCCTGGAGACCTACAGGCTGACGTAATGTAACTAAAGCAGCGGTTAGGAGATTCCGTGTAGCCTCGTCGCCCTCATCGTGCGTGTCTGTTCTCCGCCAGCGTGCTGTTCTTACTATTTCGCATCCAAACACAACACAGAAGTTACACGCGGCGAAAAATCGCAGTTTTAATACGTACGACGTGATGCGAAGGGAAATTCGATGTGAGCGCCGTTACGCGGAGCGCGTGTATTAAAGGACTCGGGCTAGGTGGAGGCCGTCGTGGACTTCTGCGCTGTTTAATCAAACGACTCAGAGCATTCCGTCCTGAGGAAACCTGCAGCATCGCACCGTGGATTGTTTTCCTCGATCAACCGTCCAGGATACAGAGAACGCAGTCAGAAAGCAGACGGTGTTTACGTCAGGTGCGCACGTAACCTTCGGCGGAAATTGTAAGAAGGAGAAGTGCACGTGATATCAAGTCACTATATTTTTCGGGTGTGCGTTCCTCCTGCTATTCAGTCGCAGAGCTTGGCTCTCTTTGCGCGTTAGTTGTGGCGGCGTGTGCTCTTCTCACTACTATCCGCTTGGATGGGATTCCGCTTCGCTCGGAAGTCCGCGCGCATAAAAGCGAGCGCGTGAGGAATAAATGTAGATGATAATGCGCTTCCTGTTGTACAGGTGCTCCTCGTTCTTGGCAGGCTCCGGGAGAGCCGCTGCCAGCGCGTCGGCCTGCTAGCACGGCTCTTACAGAAGCACCAGTCAGTAGTGTTACTGTGAACACGTTAGGATTTGTCATCTGACTCATTAATAAAACTGCAGATTGTGTACTCGACACGCTCCATCGTCGGAGCCGCTTCGACTAAACAAATGAAGAGTTCAGGAAGAAATGAAATGGACACACACTCTCTGCTGCACTGTAATAACACTGCGTAGTTCTAGTGCAGGCCTGAATGTTAAGCGCTGCCTGGGCTGGGACTGTAATTTCCTTTAGCATGAGCACATTCTGGACAAGGTGCACGTCATGGAGTGCGGCGGTCGGAGTGCTGAGTTCATTTCCTCCTGGCTCACTTGAGAGAAGACGGCTGTAGATAGCGGACACTTTATTGAAGCACCGTGTCGGTATCGTCATCTGGTTTGTTTACTCCGCTGAAAGGCAGTGGGAAAACGGCGTTCCGGTATTCGACAAAGCCTCTTGTTTAGGAGTCAGTGAGCTGCAAGACCAAGTCACAGCCATTACGTTTTATGGGACATGTTTACTCTACAGAATGTGGATG
This sequence comes from Notoglanidium maculatum, assembly GCA_030068355.1. Taxonomy (NCBI): domain Eukaryota; kingdom Metazoa; phylum Chordata; class Actinopteri; order Siluriformes; family Auchenoglanididae; genus Notoglanidium; species Notoglanidium maculatum. Next base: position 24,050,325 of record JAQQZX010000040.1, on the reverse strand, counting down.
CAACAATATGCAAAATTTATAAGGGTAATGAACAAATTGTGCCCCTTTGTTACTTCCGAGGGAGATTCCGGTGTTCTGGATGTGACGTTCGGACTCATTGTTAAGCAAAATGCCTCTGAGCATGGACGAGCTTAGTGCCAAATATTTAATTTGCGTAGCTTTTAATGTAACCTCTGCGGCTAAATACAGAGAATTCCTCAAAATTCATCAAATTATGTATATCCTGAAAACACGGGGCGTTTTATTAGTGGTATGGAGGTGATATCAAACAGACAAGCGTCTCTGGGAGATTTTCTACAAACGCTGTGAATTTTAAAGACAATTGCAGAAGGTATTAAATGTAAAGCGTGTCTAAAAGGTGTGGCTTTGGAAAGATCCGGCGTTTCCGGAACACGTTGTTTCGGGGGAACGGACTTTTCTCGCTTTATGGATGGAACGTGTCTGAAACTACTACATAAATTACATCCTCTCATCTGTACGGCACTCCGGTCTGTTTTTAAATGCGCTCTAGGAATAAACTGGATTGAGCATAATTGAATAGTGCCTTTTAACATTTGATTAATAATTATGAAAAAACTAGCAATGACATCATCGCATCCTCAGTTCCTGCCACAAGAAGAAGTGGGACCGTCCTGTTTTCTCTGGTTGACATACGAGAGTAAAGAACTCACGCTCCCGCGGCTCCAGCACGGAGCCGGGTTCTCGGGTGGCTCCTGGGGCGGTGTCGGGTTGACGGGCTTTTGCTCAAGCGTCTGGTTTCTGACGTCCGTCTGACAGCAGGCTCAGTCCTGTCCTCGGCCTTGAAATCGCTCCGTCTTCGGCTCGGATGCTTAACCGCGGTTTCAAATTCAGAAAGCAGGAATAGTGGCTCTCTGCACTGTAAAGCTGAAGGATTGATGCTGTTTCTGAATCACATTGCATTGAGACATGATTTTTGATGCTTCAAGTTTGCATGCACTTCAGTTGATTCGTCTTTGTGGTCATGAAACTTCTAAGTTCGACACCTTACTGCAAATGGAGTGTAAATAAACACCATGATGTTCCTGGATTATCAGTTTCTCTCTTATCAGTGCAGCAACGTTCTCCACTTGAGCTCAAAGCAAAACAGCTCTGATAAAATGAAACCATGACTAACTGCAATTATACGTCTTCGAGGTTGTGCATTAACTTTGTTTTTGTTTTTTTAATTACCCTTGAGCAAAAGGCTAGCCGCTAGGACGTTAAGCCGACGTCTAAAGACGCGTGTCCGTGCTCGTGCGGAGAGGCTTCAAATGTCAAGCGACGTTCGACCTGTTCTCTGTCCGGACGTGACCGTTGACATTTCACCAAAGAACGACGACCGAGAAAATGGCTGCTGTAACACTAATAAGAGTGCGACTGATGTCTGGTCTCTGCATAAAGCATTTTATCTTATAAGAGAGACAGCTCTGGGCAGATCAGGAGAGATCAAGAGCGCTATATAGTGGCGGTGACCTCAATACAAACCGCCAGCAATCTTTCCCTTTCCCTCATCACCCCCTGTCCTCGCTCCCCCACCCTCTCTTTCCCTCTCCTCCTTTTTCTGTCCGGCCCTCTTCTACTTGCTCCAAAACTGTCAGATCGCGTTAGTGCATTTCACGCTCGCCGCCAGTGGTAAAAACAGCCGTGAACATCGCCGCGCGCCGCAATTCTCCCGCTCCACTTCCCTCCCTGTGCACAATGTTAAAAACCCCTCGCTGGTTTATTCATGACGCAGGCTGCGGCCCCGGTAAAGGCCACGCGAGTGAAGAGAACAGGAGAGGGCGAATGATGAAGGCCTGTGTTTTGACTTTTCCTTTTTTGAAATGACCCCGTGCTCAGCCGTGAGCGCTTTAGCCTTGATTAGGACACAGAGCTGCAGCAATGCAGAGCGATATGAGATCAGAAATGCTAATGCATGCTGCTTGTACTGCATAATGGACCCCGTTGTGTCCTTCTGTAATAAACCCGCTGGTGTTTGGGTGTAATTGTGCAGCGGCCGAACAGAACCCTCTAACATGGTTCAATTTTGTTTTGACCTTTTCGTTTATACGAATGAAAGAAAGTTACACCGAGAAAGTTCTCCGGTTTCAGATATCGGTAAAGAGATTATACTTCTTCTTTTTTTTTTAGGTGTGTTTTCACACTTGGCCCAAATACATGAGTCATGACATCTGAATTGTGGCTCGGTTGCATAATTCCATACGCCACGTTCGTGCACGCAGGTTTGCAAAAATGGTAGACCCTACATTGATCTTTTTATTTATCTGCTCATTTCCTTTAGTGAAAAACACTCAAGCAGTGAAGAACCGTGATTTGTGGACACGCGCGTCCATGAAGGCCTCCAGACGAGGAGCCGTTCCCATGCAAGAAGGTTTTTAGCCATCCAGGCAAACATGAGACGTGCAATTTGTTTTTTACGACGTTCTCAGTGCGAGCACTTGACATGACACGACACTTAAAATAAGAAGTAGTGTGACAAGTTTGATCTGGCATGCAGCGTTGAAACCAGATAGCTTCCATGTGATGGGGACCACACCATAGTTCATTTGAAGAATATTAATTCTGGGTGTCTAAACAGCTGCCCTGTTATGTTAAGAGTATTGATGGTAAGGTTTGGTCTGATTTGAGACCAAGCATTTTGGCTACGTTTGACACCAAATGGCCAAAATATGTGGCCATATACCCATGTGTGGTTCCTCTCCAAAGTGGAAAATACAATTGTATAGAATGTCTTTGTATGCTGTTGCATTACAATCTCCCTTCACTGGAACCAAGAGGCCCGAACCTGCTCCAGCACGACACTGAGCCTGTGCACAAAGCCAGGTTGGAGGGAAAGAAATCGAATGTCCTGCACTGAGCCCTGAACACCTTTGGGATGACCTGGAACACCACCTGCACCCTAGGAAAACCCGCCTCGCCCAACATCAGTGCCTGCGCTCACTAATGCTTTTGTAGCTGAATAGAAGCACAAATCCCCGCAGCCATGTGCTTAAATCTAGTGGAAAGCCTTTCCGAATTACAACATAGGATTCAACATCAGCTACGAGTCATGAGTTAATTAACTCACATCTGTAAATGCACTTCTCAGTTCCCTCCTCAGAAAGTACTTGGTGACTGCATTTTTATAATGATAACAAGAAATGTCTCGTACACTGTTTACTAGGCTTGGGCATATGGACGAACTTTAACCCACATTCCTCGTTTTGCCTCATGTGAATTAAAACCTGGAACAAACGTCATATGTTCGCCCGCTTGACAGCTGCGCGATGCCCTACATTCTCCTGAAGCCCTGTGTATAAACCCTAGTTAGTAAATTCAGTATCAGTGTATGTGTCGGACAGTGAGATATTTTTGTCACCCAGAACTAAAAATACTCAGCCAAAGTTCTTCTTTCGAAGCGCCAGTCTTCCTTTAAACCCATGTGGGTTTCCTCAATTTTCACATTAAGAGTCACCATTAATCTGAGACAACAATGAAAAAAAAAAGAAAGAAAGAAAGAAAGAGAAAAGGGCCTTGTGAAGCGTCTCTTTTCATGTCTGCTCTTGCAGCGTCGAGCTTTGATCCAGCAGAGGAGGGGTAGGGGCTCCGTCTCTCTGATCTGGCCTGCGAAATGACAGGCTGGATGTCTAAGACTGAGGGTGGAGCGCTAATGACACCGCACCCGTGTGCCCGACGTGACTATTAAAGACCCGCCGGTGCTGGCGAGCGCTCCACAACGAGCCTGTTATTAAGCACCGAGGCATCCTGTAATCACAACATGGCCTGAGCTGCTTCTGACCTTCTTCTAAAGTGGTGCAGAGCTGTTAGAGAGGCCGTGGCTGCACGGTTAAAGAGCTGGTCGCTTAAGCTGAGCTGGACCTTGAGCAAATCCTGCAAGGGAACACAAAGAGGCATTTTACTCAGTAAAATAATGTTAACCACACAAGTGGATCTTAAAGCTAGGCTTAAAATAAATAAACAAGATAGAGGGATGATTGACATGCTGAAGGATAGATGAATAAATGGAGGAAGACACAGACTGGACTGATGGGTGGATTGAAATACATAGATGGATGAGACCGATGACTGAATTGGACCGATGGATGGATGGATGGATGGATGATTGAATTGGAGTGGTGGATGGACTGACGAATGGATGAATGATTAGCTGGGCAGAAAAATGAATGAACAGAAGTTAAGATGGACAGATGGCTAGAAGGACAGAAGGATGGATGAGTGTTTGGATTTGTGAATAGTCAAAAGGATGGATGGGTAGGAAGAGCAATGGATTGATGGACGGATGGACAAAAGGATGTATGGATGGACAAACGAATGGACTGATGGATTAAGAGAAGGATGGATGAACAGCGCGGTTGGATAAATTGATGGATAGACCGGATGGAAGAAGAAGAGTTGGACTGAAGAATCAGTGACAGATGGATGGACAGATGGACCGGATGGACGACTGGGGTGTTCGATAGAGAGTGCAGGGGTACTGATAAGACTCTGAAATGTCAATAATATAATTGTGTACTTTAACACATGATCCACGATTAGAACATGCGTGCATGAGGTATGGTCCATAAAATTAGACAAGAGAAGAATATCTCAATCATTTCTCTTTAATTAAAAAACGGTCAGGGCTCCTGTTCACCCTATAGCCAGGAATTTGAATCCCGACAATGTCAAAGTCGGGAATCTGATCCGTTCATTCTCTCTGTCCATTCAATCCATTTGTCTATCCATAATGTCTTCCATTATTAGCCATGTGGAAGGGACATCACTCCTCTCTCTCTCTCTCTCTCTCTCTCTCTCCTCTCTCTCTCTCTCTCTCTCTCTCTCTCTCTCTCTCTCTCTCTCTCTCTCTCTCTCTCTCTCTCTCTCTCTCTCTCCCCTGTTAGTCGCAGTGACACTAGCCAATCATGAGGGTAAATCCGTCTACAAAACAAAAAAAAAAAAGATGATCATTTTTATGCTTTGGAGCATTTCTGGCCCTCTGTATCTCCACATTTAAACATGTCAGATCTTTAAAATTATGGTATTTATTCGTCATATCGGAATACTCTTTTGGTTTGTCTAAAAGAAATTTAAAAACCTTCAGAGTTAGGACGCATTAAATATGAAAAAAATGGAAGGAGCATGTCTTAATTAGCAAATGCTAATAAACGAAACATGATGTTTGTATCTTTATCCAAAATATATTTATTAAGGTTAATAGGTCATGTATTTATATGTACATTATGTCCAAATATTCAACTTATCTTTATTCTACACAAACTACAATATCAGGAACACCAAAACCTTTATGAAATAGTGTCTGATTGAAGAATTTGTACAACACACTGATGTGCTTTTCCACCTCAGATGGAAGTTTATACTGCCTGCAAAGTTGATGTAAGTGATCAATGATCTTCAGGATATGTACAAGAGGAACCCAACATATCAGCCTCCAAATAGCTGGCAAGCATGGGCAGATAGAGCAGCTGCTTGGTCACAAAATCTGCCTAACAAATGCACAGGAATAGCAGACTAACGGATCTAGATTTTGTTGACATCAGCCACTATATCTGGCTGCATCTAGAAGCACAAAGAGCTATAGTGATATATTTGGTGGTCTCATATGGACTGACCCATGAGCGTCTATGAGTTCACGTATGTAGAAGAGGGTAGATAGCTTTCTTCTGATTGAGTTATGCCACTCTGGGATTCAGCATGGGAAGCAAAAAGGCGTGGTTGGCCGGCATCGCGTGTCTCAAACGACGCATGTATTTGCCTTCCCATTCCTCAGCTGGTAGCTGTGGCATGATAGGAGAAAGCTGGCTGCTGGGCGGGAATTAGAAGTTACGGAGATTGAAAGCAGTTGGGCAACACTACGTAGTAGTAAGCACACTGACTAAACACTAAGTTATGCAAAAAATGATTCATTGTGTATAAGAGCAAACGTGATTCCTTTCTCATTCCTCACTGTGGAACGCAGAACAACCTCCTACTAAATTATCATCACAAATCAGGTTGACTCTTGCCTGTCTGGACAAAGGTGCGGGCTTCAGTGTATACTCCGAGAGGCGTGTGTGATGTGAAGCAACACCCGGGATTTGCGTGAGAGTCATACTGCCGTCACAGACGTGCTTGTTTTAGCCCGAACCTTCAGGAAGAGAAGAGTTTGTGTGGCACTGAACAGTCCAGACTTCTGCTAATTACAGAGTGAGCTTCTGACACACTCATGGCAAACCAAACACTTCATATTAACACGAACGGGGTTGCTCTTTTCATATTTAAATTGGCTCCTCGAAGCCTCTTGTAACAAATGAAGGCACTAGACAACGTAGCCCCGAGGACTGACAAGAAACTGAGTGGCACATGAGACACCGGCACAGCTCACATGGGAGCGAGCGTTAATGGAATTCTCAAGGACCCAGCGTTCATTAATATTTATTAAATGACATGCTCAAAAAGATGCAGAATAGGCAAGAAATTGCAGTGTGATTAAATTTATATTAATATAACAACAGTAATACAGTAGCATATTTGGCTGTAGACTTTGGAATCTTTCACCTAGAACTTAGTGGAACATAGGTCATTAACCACTGATTTACTGGTCTTTTAGTGCATTTTTAATTGTGTTATTGGTCATTTAGTGCATTTGTCATTTTGTTATTGGTCATTTAATGTATTGGTCATTGAGTTACTGGTCATTTGGTGCAATGATCATTGAATTATCTGTCATTCAGGGCATTGGTTATTGAGTTATCAGGTCATTCAGGGCATTGGTTATTGAGTTATCTGTCATTCAGGGCATTGGTTATTGAGTTATCGGTCATTCAGGGCATTGGTTATTGAGTTATCAGGTCATTCAGGGCATTGGTTATTGAGTTATC
>JAQQZX010000040.1:24018224-24028303 GCA_030068355.1 Notoglanidium maculatum | reverse complement strand
GTATGCTACATTTTATTTTACATTTTAATAACATTTTATTTTACATTTTCTTTACATTTTACTTTGTGTTTTATTTTACATTAGACTTTATATTTTAATAACATTTTATTTTACATTTTATTTTGCATTTTATTTTACATTTGACTTTACGTTTTAATTACATTTTATTTTACATTGTATGCTACATTTTATTTTACATTTTAATAACATTTTATTTTACATTTTCTTTACATTTTACTTTGTGTTTTATTTTCCATTAGACTTTATATTTTAATAACATTTTATTTTACTTTACATTTTAATAACATTTCACTTTGTGCTTTATTTTACATTTTACTCTACATTTTAATAACATTTTACTTTGCGTTTCCTTTCATTTCTACTTTACGTTATAATTTAAAGTTAACATTTTTATTTTACATTTCACTTTGCACTATACTTTACATTTTTAAAAAATCATTTACATGTTACATAAGATTATACTCTACATTTTAACAGCATTTTATCTTGCATCATACTTTATGTATAATAACATTTTGCGATATTCTTTTACATTTTATTTCACGACTTACCTTCCATTATACTTTTCATTGTGCATTACAATTTACACTATACTATACTACGCTATACATATAGTTCTACATTTTACTTTAAAAAATAATATACATTTTACTTTAACATTCATTTTGCATTGTATACTTTATTTTCACATTACTTAGCATTTCATTTGATCTTTTTTTCCCCACTTTACCTGCGGACGAACTTAAACAAACCGTGATTCGATGTCAGATGTGTTCCGATATAAACATCTTGGCTCGCTATAACTCCACTGAATTTGTCCAAAGGAGCTCCGGATTTGTCCGAAAGGGCAAAGATTTTATTCCAGGAACGTTAACCATACCCGATAAGCTTTATTTTCTAAAATATCAACATTGTGCTTGTTGAGTATCACAAACAGGGACAGGATTGTGATCAGTCGAGTCTAAAGGAAGAAATTTCACACCAACAAGCTTCAACAAGGGTTCATTCTGATGTTTAAGAAAATTGTCAAACGTAGCTATAAATAGCATCAATAGAGGTAACCTCTAGGGAACATTCCACATCATCTTCCATGTAGTTATTTCAAAATAAGCCTTACGGATATTCTGATGGAAAACAGGCCAGGTACACTCCTGCATTAAAATGTTTATTAGTGTCTGAACTGGTCGTGGCTGGTTGGGTTTCACTGGGATAAAAGTAATAGCTTAGTTTTAAACTGTTTGAATTGAGTCTGTCAACCAGGAGACAGCTGCAGGATGTGGTCAGGGGGCCCCGAGTTCCCTGTGTGTGAGTGGAGCTGGGGGTAGGGAACATGTCAGGAACCATGAAACCCTCAGAGCGCGAGGAGACGCAGTGAAGCTGCGAGCCGAGAAAGAAGACTTCATCGTGCAAGACGAGGCTTGCTAGCTAGCTAGCGCGACGCTGCTTCCAGTCGTTTAGAAACGACTAATAATGGTACATTATAAAGGAAAATGTTCCAGCTTACTGATGAATAATAATGCGCACGCGATTTCGTGCTCGTATTATGTCTGCACCGGAATTCACAAACGGCTAATTTATCAGTCGACACAAAAGCGACTTTGACTCTGTGAGGTGGTCGAAACCACAATGACATCACCACTGCCACAACACCGTCATTCCGCATAAAACACAGGCATAAAGTCATAGAATAATCATGCCGCTTTCATTTCTGCCATTCAGTGGACGGCTGGCGAAATTCTGACAATGGTTTTGAAAATGCGCGTCCTTGGATTGTGTGTGAAAGCATATTACATTTTCATCTCTCTACAATTCCCTTTTGTTTTAGTTGGTTTGTTGGTGGTTTCAATATTATCATAATTTTTTAGTCTTGAGAAGAACACGTACTGCTGCCATCACATTCGGCCAACACAGTAATGCTGGCGATAGTTTAATAATATTGTGTGTTGTACGGCAAATTTTATACCGCATTGCCATTGAATTCATAAACCTGAGTGGTCCAAAAAAGACAGTAGTGCCTGATCTTAGGTTTATTAAATCATCATGCTTGGTCTGACATATCATTAGCGATTTGTACGATGCTTTCCATTTGTTTCCATTGCAGTGAAATTACGCGAAAAAGAAAAGAAGTCGACAAAACACAATTGCGAATGGTCTGCGTTTCCATCTAATGATGTTACGCAACGAAACCTGGGTTTTCTCCTCACGCGACAGTCGTTCCGATGGCCGAGACCTGATGTTTGGCGCGGGATTTCAGTGGCATCCACTGCAAAGGCCATGGTAACGTTTAATCGAATGCGAAAAAAGGTGTTTCCATATCAACCGTGCGAAATATTGCTTGGACGAATCATCTGCAAAACCACCTCTTCTGAGCGTATAACCTGTTTTTAGATATAGCGTATAAACTGAGCGATATACGAGAGTGTTTTTGAAATCCACGTGCTTCCATTACATGATTCACAGCGTGCAATTTCAAATTGCTCATTAAAACACGTTTATGGAAACTTGAAAACCATCATTTTTACTCCACATCATTTTAAAGTTCTTCAATTAATAAACAATTGTAAATCGACTTCGGGGCTGTAGAAGCGCCTCAGCTTCGTCACATCGTCTCATCGTTTATTTTCCCCTAACAAGATGAACCCGAGTGTCTTATTCCTTACAAATTGTATACGCAACTAACAAAAGGTTGGGCAATAGGGCAATATAATCGTGTATCATCAATGACTAACATGTAATTAGCACTAATCCGTGACAGATGATGTCATGATTCGCTGTATGAATTTTGCAAAAGAAAACGAAAACGACGGAGACGTGATTTTACTTATCGGGAGATGCAAATATTACGCAAAAATAAGCAATAACTGGAAAAGTTATTACAGCAGCAGCTTAACGAAAATACTCGGAATCCTAAAGCTTAAATACATTCCTCGCAATGCCCTGTGATCTGGCTTTAGCCTAATATCAATTTAGCACTGATGTCACTGATAAAGATGAAAAATGTGCCTTAAATTGAGGGCTTTCCCTGCACTAATCCCACCTTTCTGCAAGTGCTGCTCAGCTCGTGACATGTGGCTCTCATTTGGGTTTGAAGAACCATCAGTGCTGCTGCCAAACTCGAGAGCAGCCACGAAGAAGGAAGCTCCGTTTGCTTTTGGATATTTATTCTCTACAGATCGTAGGGAACAGACTACCCCCCAGACCACAAGCGGACCAGACACGAATGGTAAAACTTGAATGTACGTTTCCGCACACATTGCGAACACATGAGCGCAAGGAGTGAAGTTGGACGGACTTTGTGTTTGGGGGGTTGGGGGCCCGGTTTCAGACCTCTGAAACAGCAGATCTCATTGAGCTGTGGCAGCACAGGAAGAGGTCAATCGCTCACAGAGCCGCTCTGGGGTTCAGAAGGTTCACTCGAGGGGAATTTGAGTCCTCGGCCCCTCCTCCACTTGTCTGACACAGATGTACACAAAAAAATATATAAAGACTGCTCTGTGTTCCCTCGGGAGGTGTTTGGGCAGAGTGATAGTGTAAAACGTCCACCTGCATGACTTCTGTTTCAGACGTGTGGGCTAAGACACCAGTTAGCAACAACTCTTCAATTCTACTCCATTTCCTTATTACAGCACCAAAGCATGTGGTGCAAACTTTACTAACAGCTCACTAAAGATTTAATTCAGCTTTTCTTCTCCGGCCAAGTTTCAAACAAATGTCCAGAAGTTTTCCTGATCGCCATCTGAATTCTCAAACTGAAACAAAGGCGGCGTGCTTACCTAACAGCCGCTCAGCCTTGCTTAACTGCTGTAGCACATGTGGCCAGCGTCGGACCAGACGGCCCAGATGTTGTTTTTAATGCATACTCGGAGAGAACGAGGGAGGAAGGGTGGGTCATGCTTTGGAATGGCAACTCCTTTGTTCTTTCTTCACTATTGGAGTCTACCTCAAAACTACAGTACCCATAAAGCAGGGTGTGGGGAAAAAGGAAAAAAAAAAAAAAAAGTGAAACTGGGGGGGTGTGGAGTTTCACCGACTAAACAAAAAAGGCTTGGATGAATTAATAAATGGGCAAGAAACCACAAGGTAACTACTGTCAGATATTTCCTGCACGCTGAGAAAGGCGTACAATGGAGATAATCCTGACACGAATCACAAAGGCTATAATCTATGAATGAATTATGTGAAAATACTTTGTGATTACGAGGGGAATTTACTTTCTGGTTCTCATTTCTAATAGGCATGCAACGATCAAGTGCAGGCACGCATGTTTGATTAGTAAATGAGCAACTCTGTACAGTGTCACTGCAATCCCATCGGGCATCAGTGGATTGCAAATACTCATTCCAATGGCGTAATAAAACGTACCTTTTAGGGTACAATGCTCGTCACCATCAGTGGTAACCTGAAGGAAATTTGTGTCCTCTGTCAGTCAGAGTGACGCTAGCCGACCATGGATATACACCGATAAGCCATAATACTAAAAGCGCCTGCCTAATATTGTGTAGGTCTGCCTTGTGCCACCAAAATGACTCTGACCCCTCAAGGCATGGACTCCACAAGACCTCTGAAGGTGTTCTGTGGTATCTGGCACCAAAACATTAGCAGCAGATAATTTAAGTCCTGTAAGGGCCTCCATGGATCAGACTTGTTTGTCCAGCACATCCCACAGATTGAAATATATGGAATTTGGAGGCCAACACCTTGAACTGTTTGTCATATTCCTCAAACCATCCTGAACAATGATTACAGTGTGGCAGGGCGGCATTATCCTGCTGAAAGTGGCCAATTTTCAGGAATATTAGGGAATATTGTTGCCATGAAGGCATGTACTTGGTCTGCAACAATGTTTAGGTAGGTGGTACATATCAAAATAACATCCACAGGAATCCCAGGACTCAAGGTTTCCCAGGAGAAAATTCCCCAGAGCATCACACTGCCTTCGCTGGCTTGCCTTCTTCCCATAGTGCATCCTGGGGCCATCTCTTCCCCAGGCAAGTAACCCAGATGCACCCGGTTGTCCACATGACGTAAAAGAAAACGTGATTCATCAGAACAGGCCACCTTCTTCCATTGCTCCATGGTCCTGCTCTGATGCTCACGTGCCCATTGTAGGCACTCTCAGCGGTTGACAGGGGTCAGCATGGGCACTATGACTGGTCATCAGCTACACAGGCCAATACGCAGCAAGCTGTGATGCACTGTGTGTTCTGACACCATTCTATCACAGCCAGCATTCACATTTTCATTGTGCTACAGTAGTTCTTCTGTGGGATCAGACCAGACAAGCTAGCCCATGCTCTCCATGCCCATCAATAAGTCTTGGGCGCCCAGGAGCCTGTCACTGGTTGTCCTGCCTTGGACCACTTTTGGTAGCTGCTTTGGAGATGTGCTGAGCCAGTCGTCTAGCCAGCACAATTTGGCTAGAACATTGGCATCGAACAACATCTATCAAATTCGCTTGTTTGAAGGACCACCAAAAACCTCCTCCTGAACTTCATCAAGTTAGGATGCAGCATTTAGTTTGTTTAACTGGAACCCAGGTGTTTTCTCCACTTTACTTATTTTGTTTTCCAGCACAATCACACCGGGGACTAAACGAGCTAGTCCACGAGCGTCTGAGCGACGTGGTCCCGGTTCGCTTCCGAGTGAACTCTAACACAGTGACAAAGCGAGTCAACACTGAATCAACTCGACTGCATGAAGTGAAACAAATATGCCATGTGTTTTGGGTTGCAGCATGTTTTTATAGATGTGAGCTGCTAAGCTGAGCAGAGGGACAGAGCTAGAGAAATGCCATGTGTTCTGGAGACATGGACCGATGAACAAGAACGGAAAAATGTTGGATGTGATGTACAAAATGTTTTAAATTGGTTATTTATATAACTGTATAGTACTTATTGTTCACCTTAATTAAACAATAAGGTAAAGAATATCGTTTACAATATTGTTTAACGTATTGTTTATCTTCACCTATTGTCATATTTCTGTCCAATGAATGAAATAGATTTGCATGGACATTTTCAGCATTTCTTGGATCGTGCGTTACGAAAGCAAACCAAACCAAATATCAAACGAACCGAACGTGTCGATTTCTGATTCAGTCTCAGCAAAGGAACTAATAGGTGTGAAAGCGCGCTTTGCTTTTTCCGGTTCTCCGAAGCATTCATGAGGTTGCAGGACATTCTATGAGTGGTATTTTGAAGAGACGTTGCTTTTGACTTCATGTTTCAGAGGAAACACGTGTCACGCCGGCGGGTGCAAAAACCGTCCACAGCTAAATTAAAATGAAAATCGAAATGCATGACTAACTACTGTTCTGTGCTTTGAGAGTGTGTCCGTCCTTATCTGCAGCATTTCAGCCGTATCTTTAGCTTCAAGTGCTCAGACTTGTGAAGATTCATATCATATCAGAAATGATCATGAGGGCCTGATATCTGGATGCGAGCTGACCGTGCCAACACAAGCACAGCAGCAGAAAAGGGAGGAGGATTGGCGATCACCTCACATCAGCTTCAGTTTGACATGACAATCAGAGTGTTCTAACGAAATGATTTTATGGTTCACCTCACCCCCCTTCCCCTTCCCCTCTCTCACACACACTTAGGCTGTGTTGACGCTTGGGGCATCGAGGTGCCATCTTGGGTACAGCTTTGCGCTCATTATGTCTCACTGGATCTCACAGCACACGTGTGTATGCATACGGACACAATGCATTCGACAATAGATGCGTTGCAGCACAGCATGGCTGCAGTGAGAGCTGAGAGTGCGGAAAGAAGAGGGAAGAAGAGCAGCTCGGTCAGCATCAGGGGAAAAGATGGATGGATGCGGTTAAGCCGTGATGGTGTGTGTGGAGCCATGGAGCGTCACTGTCGGTCCAAGTGATCCGTCTCTCTGTCAGGCTTTATAGCCTTTATCCTAAACATTACGCTCCGTAAAATTGGGTGAAACAAACCAAAAGAGAAACAGAGACAGAGCGCGAGAGAAGAGAAGAATGTCAGATTCCTTTACATTTCACAATTTTCCTCACCTGTTTCACAATAAATGCTAAAAAGCAGCTGTGACAAACAGCACAGTGGCCCTTTACGTAAACTTTGCTCCTTGGTGAGCCAAAATGGCAGATGTCTATTATTACACACTGAAGATAAATTGTGTAACGTTTTCCCTTCTCTTTTCTCTTTCTGTGTGTGTGTGTGTGTGTGTGTGTGTGTGTGTGTGTGTGTGTAGAAGCTTTGCCCTGCCCTGGCCAGAACAGTAGTCTGGAATACTGAGGGCTTCTTCTTTCAGCAGCCTCAAAAGCCACCAATCACAACGCTGTAGCCTCGGGCTGCCAGCAGCCACCCAATCAGAGAAGCCCATTTTGGTCACCTGACTCAGCATGGCCCTGTCTGTCAAGCCAGTCGTATAAAGCTCAGCAGGCTCAGACAAGGCTGAGAGTGTGTGTATGTGCGTGTGTGTGCGTGTGTGTTTGTGTGCGCGCGCACAAGTGTGTGTGTGTGTGCGTGCGTGAGACCGGCCGGGACTCTGTGTACCTTCAGTTTGCTTTGTGACTCTGAGAACGAGAGAACGAGAGAGAATGAGAGAGAGAGAGAGAGAGAGAGTGCGCTTCGGAGAGCAGCTCTTCGAGCAAGAAAGAGTGTGAGAGGCAGAGGAAAGAAAACTAAAAAAGACAAGAGGAAAAGACTTTTAGCTGATGAGGGAAGTTAAGTGTGTTTTCCCCCCACGGACTCGACACTTTGGAAGCTACTTCCTCTCTGCATTTTTATTTTATTTTTTGCTTTGTGTGCGGGTTCCTGATATCCAATATCCTTTGGCATAATGGGTGAGTAACATTAACACTTCATCATGCCTATATATGTGTGTGCGTGTGTGTGTGTGTGTGTGTGTGTGTGTGTGTGTTGCCTCCTTGCAGAGTTCATTCAGTGCATTCTGGCGTCCCGAGCTTGTTTGCGTTCCTTTTATCCGAGTTCTCAATGAAAAGCTTCTCACACACACACACACACACACACACACACACACACACATACATATATATATACGCATATGTGGGCGCCCTGTCGCCTCTCCGGAATCTGGACTGCGTCCAGACTGAAGACTCCCAAACAAATCATGATGATCCTCATTAGTTCCAGTATCCACAGAGAGGAAAGAGATACAATATGATAAAATGAAGGAGATGAAGCTGCGCTACGTGCTGCGATTCAGGTTCTTTTTCCACAGATAGCTGTCCTGAAACTCCAAATTAGCTGTCGATTGTTTGAAGCGACCACACGGGATTGTGTGTGTGTGTGTGTGTGTGTGTGTGTGTGCCACGACAGACAGGATGGGGGGGTAAGAGGGGGCTAAAGGCAGACGGGGGACAAAAGCAGCGGCCCCTCGTCCAGACAGTCTGGGTCAGCCTTCATCACGGTTTAGGGTTGCTCAGGTCATCCAGCTGCAGAGAGAGAGACTGAAAGTGGGCCCCCGCAGGTTAGAGGTGGCGGCACTCCTGATCCCGAGTCATTCCTAAAACCCAAAGAATGACGAGGTGTCATACTAGTCTCTCTCTCTCTCTCTCTCTCTCTCTCTCTCACTCTCTATAAGACATTGCTTTTAGGTGAGGCAAATTTTTTATTCTTTTAGACTTTTATTCTTTTAGTGTGCACACAGTGTGGAAGAGTCAATAGCACACACAGACACTATATATAAACACACACACACACATACACACATATATAACACGTAGATCATACGTATACACACACATACCGGCTTTGGAGGGGGAAGGGAGACACGCCGACGCGAGGAGGTCTGCAATTATAACAAGCTGTCGGAGGGGATTTTTTTTCCATTGCCATTCTCTTGTGTGTGCGTGTGTGTGTGTGTGTGTGTGTGTGTGTGTGTGTGTGTGTGTGTGTGAATGTATGTATAAGATAGAAAAAAACTGCTAAAACTGTTTCACATTAACACAAAAGCATAATTAAAACAGACAAAGGAACACTGGACATGCAGCGTGTGTATGCACGTGTGTGTGTGTGTTGTGGATATATCAATTTCATGACAAATTGTGCGAACATCATGACTATTTCTGTAACACAAACAAAAACTTTGATAATTCCTCATCATTGGGAAGAATGTGAGAAATTACTCTTAAAAGTGCGCCAGCTCTCTTACTGTAACTTTTTTCCTTTATTGCGCCATTTCTTTCTATAAACACATGTATGCGAGGAGGAGTGTGTCTCGTCCTCGCCGGATGGTTTGAAATGTGGGCATAGAGCTCGACTAGGCCGTACAGTCCTGCCGGAGTATCGTGACGCGTCTGTATCGGACATGGCGAATTATCTTGATGGATTGTTTCGCCCTCACATTCTCTCGTCCCTTATCTCTGATTGATCGAGAGCGTCATGAGGATTATCTCCGGAGAACGTGTCTGACTGCGTGCTTGTTTACGGTGCACGCTCAGAAATGTGGGACGTGTAGAGTCTTGCTGGGTTATGGGGGGGGGGGGGAGTCATGCACGTGCACAGTCCATCTTTTGAACAGAACATATTGCGTGTGTTCATCGGCTGTTTATGTTTATCTGTCTGTTTTTGTCTCACTGTTCTGTTCTTTCCTCTTTTTCCTCTCTGTCTGTGAATAAAGCTCAGGCGCTGGTTCGTGCCGCTCGCTCGCCGGTCCCACAATGAGCATCCGATCTCCAGTCGGCCAACACAAAGCCATCTCTCTCTCTCTCTCTCTTCCCCCCTTTCTCTCTCTCTCTCCTTCTTTGCATTTGTCTCTCGCACACACAAATGCAGCACAGACACGTACACACATACGATGTGCCTCCCGGCCCTGTCCCATCCCCCTCGACTCTGTGATAATCTTGCACACTGGGAGCGTGAGCGTGTGTGTGTGTGTGTGTGTGTGTGGCGAGGGGAGGGGAGTATGTGAGACAGGATATGGGAGTCTTTGATGAGACTGTGAGGCAGAATAGAGTGCACTATAACAGCACCCTAATCAGAGCAACTGTCCCCACACACACACACACACACACACACACACACACACACACACACACACACACACAGAGCTCTAAAACCTCT
>JAQQZX010000040.1:24002470-24018124 GCA_030068355.1 Notoglanidium maculatum | reverse complement strand
CACACACACACACACACACACACACACACACACACACACACACACACACACACACACACACACACACACACCGAGCTGTAAAACCTGTCTGAGAAGCACCACCTTGGGTCGAGACACACCCACGCAGACCAAATCATCATCCTAACGCATTTCCTTTAAAAAGATGCTCGCTCATTCTGTCTTTCTCTCTGCCTCTCTTTCATTGTCTGCCTCTCTCTCTATCTCTCTTCTTTCACTCTTTTTCCTTCCCTTTTCTCTCTCTCTCTCTCTCTCTCCTCTTTATTTCTTTCTTCTCTTTTCTGTCTCTCTCTCTCTCTCTCTGCATGTCACGGTTTACACTTTCTCTCTGTCTCTCTCTCTCTCTCTCTCTCTCTCTTTTCCTTCTTTCTTTGACTCTCTCTGTCCTGCTCTGCTCTTTTTCTTTATGTCTGTCTCTACTCTTTTCCTCTCTCTCTCTCTGCTCTTTCTCTTTGTCTGTCTTTCTCTACTCTTTCTCTCTCCGTCTCTCTCCTCTTTTCTGCCGCTGCCTCTCGAACGCTTTCTCTTTATGCCCTTCTCTCTCTCTCTCTCTCTTTCTCTCTCTCTCTCTCTCTCTCTCTCTTTCTCTCTCTCTGTCTCTTTCTCTCTCTCTCTCTCTCTCGTTCGCTCTCATTCTTCCCAGCTTTGTTTCAATCCCACAGCCAGTCCATTCAACTCCTGACCTGCAGCATGATTTGAATCTAGCGTGCACTCTGCAAAGAGAACGGGACACACACTTACCCACAGCAAAGCCCTGCTCCACTACACACACACACACACACACACACACACACACACCCAGATTAGATCTTAATGTGCTTTTGAGTGCTAATTTCCTCACGAGCTGCGATGTGTAGCAGCAGAGAAGACGACGCAGTGTTAGCATGGACACACACTATACAGTAAAAACAAACACACTCTGAATCAGCAGCCATGTTGGGGTGTAAAATTAGCAGGTTGCGCGGAGTGCAGTCTGGAAAATACAGATGACGATCTGATTTGCTAAGACCGGATCGGTGCAAAACATTTTAAGGGGAAAAAAAATCACATCAAGAAGTTTGTATGCGTGAAAAAAAACTACATAATAATAGATTGCGTGTACTTTTGTGCTTTTAAGGCTTAATTTCCATTAGGAAACCTGTGACAATGCCCAGGAGAGTACCTGTGGGCTGTGACTCACATTAAACACTGTAAATGAAATTAAATACAGGCTTCCACACCACAGTTTGGGGTTCAAGTCATAGAACGAGGTGTAAGAACTTATTAAAGACTAAACATCGCTATGATTGAGTGAGACGCATTGTTCACAAAGATTAGTTTGGTCTTGAATGTTTAAAAAAAGAGCAAAGAAGAGTGATGTGACAGAAATTCAGAAAATCTGAGATCTAAAAAAAAAAAAAAAAAAAAAAAGGACACAAAAAGCTGGTTCAGACAAAAGTGCACTTTTTTAAAGGAAAGAAAAGGATTCTGTTCAGCAAAGTGCACATCCGCGGCGAGCGTCCGGACGTCTCCATACCTTCCAGAGAGCTAAGAAGCGTGCCGCTCCAGATCACCCCTCTCTCGTCTTTCAGGTTATTAACCTGTACACACTCCCTGAGCACTTTGCGTTGTTGTGCCTTCAGCTGTTTTTGAACTGTCTTTCGGCGCATGTAAATGTAAACGATGCAAATGTAAACGCACATGGAAATCACGATAGCGTGCCTTCACATCACCCTGCGTTTGAATAACATTTCAGGCCAGGCACTAAAGCTTTTTTTTTTTTTTTTTTTAAACAGTGGCGTGTGAAGTCGTAAATGAAACTCTGCAAGAGGAAGAGAGAGCTGAAAAACAAAAAAAAATATATAACAGTCGTCCTGTTTTAGTTTCGTTCTACGTCAGGATGAGTAATTGCGTTCCTCCGTGCTGACTTTTCACCTGAGCGCACGTGCACGCGCGCACACACACTGCGGAGACCAGAGCGACAGGAACGCAGCAGTTGATTCCCGTGAGCTCCTGGCAGTCATGTGCTGTGAAAAGAGCAGTGTGTAGCTGCGGAAACATCACCAAATACGAGTGAAAATATTTGGAGTGCAAATAAAAAAGTATTGTGCTGAAGTGTTTTTCGCAGTCGGGCCCCTCAGAGAAGCGCCGCCCCCTTGTGTTTCACGTGATCCTGTGGGATTCTGCGGTGCCGGTTTTCGGCTTCAGCACCGATAAGTGTAGCTGAAGTTAAAGAACTTTATGTTAATGGTAACATTTATTTGAGTTTATATTGAGCATTTAGAAAAACCTGTTATTTAGAAATAAGAAGCAAATCTGAGAGAACATTTAGAATCCAAGATGTTTCTGTTGATTTCAAACGGTGAATGAAAGCATTTTGTTGTGATCTGAGAAAAGAAACAGCGATAATTTGCTCAGACGATCCTAAGCGTGATCTCCGGTGCCAGGATGCCAGTCTCCAGACGCTGCACGCTCTTCCTGTGTGTGTGCGCGCTTGTGCGTGTGCGTGTGTGTGTGCGCACTGTAAGCCGCAGCCGATGAAATGAATGGGTTTGGCTCCCCAGCGGCAGTCTGCAGTCGTATTTATATCTGTGCGGTGGAGCCGCTGTTCCAGACTCCAGCTGACATCCAGAATGGAGTCGTGGCTTTTGTGAAAATGCTGAAAACAAACTTGAGATGAGCCTGAGCTTTAACGCCGCTCTGTCTCTGATGGCTCTAATGAGTAACGGGAAGGGTTTGATTTCTGCATTGATGCTTTCTGTTAGAGTGGCGCGCTGAAGAGTCCTCCATGAAGCACTGAGCAGGAGACGTGACTACACTTAACACGCTGTCTCCTTCACAGAGATCAATTTAGCTCAATGTCTAAGCCTTCACAGCAACTCCACATGACTCCGAGTTCTACTGAGTGACAGACAGGGCGAGAGAGAGAGACAGGGCGAGAGAGAGAGAGACAGGGCGATAGAGAGAGGCAGGGGGAGAGAGAGAGGCAGGGCGAGAGACAGACAGGGCGAGAGAGAGAGAGACAGGGCGATAGAGAGAGGCAGGGGGAGAGAGAGAGGCAGGGAGGAGAGAGAGAGGCAGGGCGAGAGAGAGAGACAGGGCGAGAGAGAGAGGCAGGGCGAGAGAGAGAGGCAGGGGGAGAGACAGACAGGGCAAGAGAGAGAGACAGAGCGAGAGACAGACAGGGTGATAGAGAGAGGCAGGGAGAGAGAGAGAGGCAGGGAGAGAGAGAGAGGCAGGGGGAGAGAGAGACAGGGCAAGAGACAGACAGGGCGATAGAGAGAGACAGGGCGATAGAGAGAGGCAGGGGGAGAGAGAGAGACAGGGCAAGAGAGACAGACAGGGCAAGAGAGACAGACAGGGCGATAGAGACAGGCAGGGCGAGAGACAGACAGGGCGATATAGAGACAGGGCGAGAGACAGACAGGGCGATATAGAGAGACAGGGCGATAGAGAGAGGCAGACAAGGTGAGAGAGGCAGACAAGGCGAGAGAGACAGGCAGGGCGAGAGGCAGACAGGCCGAGAGAGAGACAGGCCGAGAGAGAGGCAGGGCGAGAGACAGACAAGGCGAGAGAGAGAGAGGCAGGGCGAGAGACAGACAAGGCGAGAGAGAGAGGCAGGGCGAGAGAGAGAGGCAGGGCGAGTGAGACAGGCAGGGCGCGAGAGAGACAGACAGGGTAAAAAAGTGAGGAAGGTAAATTTTAAAGTTAGAGAGACAAAGAAAGAGAAAGAAAAAGAGACAGAGTGAGATAGAAAAAGAGCAAGATGGCACACAGTTTGCATAAAAAAAGAGATATAAAATGTAGAGGTAGAGAGAGAAAGACAGCCTGAAGTGGAAGAGTGAGAGAAAGAGGGAGAGAGACAGACAGAGACAGAGACCAAGACAGACAAAGGAAAAGAGATCAAGACAGAGACACAGAAAAGAGGAATGAAAAATGAGAGTTGGAGGAGCAAATCAGTCAGGCAGAAAGATGGGGAAAGACAGACAGAGAATGATGGAAAGAAAGCAAGTGAGAGAGAGAGATGGAGAGAGGGAGAGAAAGAGAGGGGGACAGAGAGAGAGCGAGAGAGAGAGAGAGAGAGAGGTGGCAGAGAGAGAGAGGGAAAGGAGAGAGAGAGAGGGACAGAGAGAGGGACAAAGAGAGGGGGCAGAGAGTGAGAGAGAGCGCGAGAGCGAGAGCGAGAGAGAGCGAGAGAGCGCGCGAGAGCGAGAGAGCGCGAGCGAGAGAGAGAGAGAGAGAGAGAGCGAGAGAGAGAGAGAGAGAGCGCTGGCAGGAATGGAGTGCAGCCTCAGCAGTAGATAAGCAGTGTGACGACTTCAGTTCCTCTATCAGTGTGGGATTAACACATGACTAAATCAGCGCATTTCCATTTCACAACCGAACACAGGCAGAAAAGGATGGTGTGTGTGTGTGTGTGTGTCTGTGTGTGTGTCGGTGTGTGTGTCTGTGTGTGTGTCTGTGTGTGTGTCAGAGCGAGCGAGAATAAGAAAACGAAGGAGAAATGACAGTGATGTACTCTGCTGAAGGAGGGGGCTGTGATAATTCCCTTATTGCACACACAGGAAAGGGAAGAGGATTTGGCTCACAAGTGGAGGAAAAAACTGAAAGAAACAGAAAGAGAGACAGACAGAGACAGAGAGACAGAGAGAGAGAGAGAGAGAGAGATACGGTGAGGGAGAGATGATGAGGGAGAGGTTCAAAGCGTCGCTCATGCTAGCTTTGTGATTACGGGCCAGTCTAATCCACCGAGCTCCTGCAGCTCGCTGACAAAATGAAGGGCGAAGTCTCATCACGCTCACATCCCGAGTGACGCACAGCACTTCATATCTCATTTATTCCCAAACATGATCACATGATCACCACAACAGATTATTAGCTGTATTACTAGATAACTTTGCTACAACACAATAGTTAGCCTGTTTCTTTTTCCAGCAATACACAGCTAGCTTGCTAACAAACTTCTGCTTTTGACCGCATAATACAACAGTTCAGAAGCTCGAGCTCACTAATTTCCAACCAAATCTCGGCAGAATCCCGTATGAAACAGTGTGTTCTCCGAGTCAGATTAGACGCTCACGATCCTCTAGCGACAGACCTGCGATTAAAGAAAGTGACTACGTTCCGTTTACGTCACGCAGTGTGGATGTGCAGAAATCAGACTCGGAACCATATTATGTCCGCTGTTGTGTTTCGTTTGTGTTTCGCCATCACCACTAGCACATGTGTAGCCGTGCATCGAGTTTGGAGGCGTTTTATCGGCAGCTTTCAGACGAGCGCTGCAGCAATTCTCACACTCTGAGTTTAATCTGAAGTTTCTCACATCACCGACATTCTGTCAGAGGTCATCTTACCCACAACAGCACTCGACCAGCCACTGCTGAGCACGTCGCGTTACGCGCTCTCAGACCGCCGAGCTCTCTTTTTAATGACACTGGCTCCTGAAGCGGGTTCCGGGGAAAGCAAAGCGTAGCCAGGGGGGGTGTGACCCAAGCAGCAAAAGCTCTATCTATGGCTCCAAAAACATTTTTTTTAACCATTAAGTGACATTCATGGAAATTATTTTACAGTGAAACGTTGAGAGCTACTGTTGGGAGATTTACGGGCTACTGTATTATTGCAATACACTCGGCTTTGAATATACTGTTCGACATGATGCGGAGATGAATACAGGGTCAGTTCAGCGGCGCGAAAGAGCTGAGCAGGGTTGGAAACCGCGCGGAGTAGAAGGCAGGAATGGAAGGAGCAGCAGCCCTTGAGGTTTCTAGCTGACTCGTCTGTGTGTGTGCGTGTGCGTGTGCGCGCGTGTCGGTGTGCCACTGACGTCATCAGACAACACGCTTCTGCCCCGGTGATCATAACTGACATGAACGGTAATTTGAAAAGAAAGGAAGTGAAGGCTGGAGGCTATCCACACACACACACACACAAACAGAGTTCACATAACCAACCTCATAAACACAGACACAAAGAAAAAGAGATACACAAACTCCCAGTACACATAATTACCCCAAAGCCGGACTGCATTCTTTTTCACAGTCAGACACACACACACACACACACACACACACACACACACACACACTTTTTTGTGAGGAGAGACAGAGATTAGCCACTGCCTGAAGCAAACGCCATGACAGCGTGGTGTCTGCCGAAGAGATTAAACCCGGATTAAACAACGGTGTGTGTGTCTGTGTGTGAGTCCGTGTGTGTGTGTGTGTGTGTGTGTCTGTGCGCTTTTGTTCGGCTCCACACACCCTCGGGCAAACACACATTTTTAGTGGCGTATCGCCTCATCGAGGTTACTTCACGCATTATTTAAGCAGCGAGAACACGGGCCGCATTGTGAGCTATAATGCTGCCTGTTACGGATTGCGTGCCTTGTATCTGAAAAAAAAAAAAGTGTGTGTGTGTGTGTGTGTGTGTGTTGCAGGACGAGCCTGGTCGGAGATGGAGGTTACCCGACCCGGAGCGACAGAATCGGGTATGGTGGAGTCGTCATGGTTTCCGTTGCGAAGCGGCGGTCCACCATCTCCCACCTCCACTCCTCTTCTGTATTATCGTTTTTTTGGGGGGGGTTTCCGCTTCTAATCCACGGCCCCGCCTCGCTCCTCCATCCATATTCATCACCTTTATCCCTAATGAACACCGGAGTGCGGCGTGGAGGGAGGGAGACGCAGACGCAGGCCTTTGAACTCCCACAAAGACAGAGAAAGGGAGAGAGAGAGAGAGAGAGAGAGAGAGAGAGAGAGAGAGAGAGAGGGAGAGACAGAACGCTGAGAGCTAGTGATGATAGATGGAAGAGGACAAGGGAAAGAAAAGGCATGAGACAGCCAGACAGAGACAATCACATGTCTCGTCTCTTGTGCGGAGAGAAAAGGAGATGGCGTTGATGGATAGAAGAGAGGAGAGAAGAAGAAAGGCATGAGACATACCATCTTGACACAGCAGGGTTTCGACTAACATCAAAATGGAGCCTACAAATTACGCCTACGATTATTCATCTGAGGGTCAAGAACCTTGTCAAAAGGAACAAACGACGTGTTTAAGGTTTGAACACACGATCTTCGGGTTATGAGTGCCGAACCTTAAACCCTGAGCTACGGAGCTCTCTCCAAGAAAAAATGGACACCACATAACTACCAAAGGATCAGAAGTAATGTCAATCTTTTTTTGGTACCTAGTTTGGGCACCAACAGGAACGAATGGTACTTAGGGCTGGGGTTAGCAGCACCGTCCAGTGCGTATCCGTTACATTTACACGGGTTCCTCGATTCCGCTCGTGAAGGAGCATCAGAACTCAGAGGTTTCCCTGCTCAGAAACCTGATGTCGTGCTGGACTACGGTCTTCCAGGGCTGATTCCTGACACCGCCGGTTCCTTCAAGGGTTCCTTGGATGGCTGATTTTTAAAGAGAATCTGTTTCAGAAAGGGAACCCTTCTTTTGTAGGATTTGAAATAGTTCAAACTTTAAAACCCCTTCCTAAGTGATATTTCACGAACACCGAGCCACCATTAAAAATATATACTGAATTCTTTCTGAGTGAAGCAGCACCACAGATTCCACTGGCTTCCATTTGAGCTGGTTCTTGCAGCAAAACACCGCCTATTAGACCAAATACAGGAATTAAAGTGCGAAAATTAATTATAGAAACAGGTGACTGAATGCGAAAGAAATTCACATTAACCCCAGAAGCAGAAGTGAAGTGCGTTTTGAGAGCACAATCTCTGCGAATAGGAGGAAGTTTTAGTTCCAGATAATTCGGTGTCATGACGGAGCAGAATGGATTCCGTGGTTAAGTGAAACTGAAATGTCTGTCGCGTGCTTGGTCTCGTGTCCAAACTGGAGGTTTTCTGAAAACGGGTGGGGCATTGATACAGGAATGCTGGGGTCATTTTTAAATATCTGATAAATAGAGGAGCCTCTTATTTGAACCTGTTCTGCAGATTGCCTTGGGGATGTGAAGACTGAACAGACGCATTCCTCCAGACCTGCGTTGTTCATGTGAGCAGGTGTGTGAAGACGTGATAACAGAAGGCGGGCACTCTGTGGTTCGGAAAAGGAATGGGTGGTGGTGGTGTAGCGGAAGACACATTCCATGACAACATGCGCACACACATACATTAATATGTAGCATGCATGCGCTCGCACATATCTCTCCCTCACTCACTCACTCATACACACACACACACACACACACACACACACACACACACACACACACACACAAACCACCAACCGTTAAACTGCTCAACGCAGCTGAAGCCAGGTGCAGTAGCACGCTAATGCTAGTTGCTGTAGGAGTTACTGATGGAGATCAGTACGCGTACTTGGTTGTTCTTTTTTCTTGCGACTACTGAGTGGTTAAAATATATCTCCTGCTTGATTCTACCTAAAACTCAGAAGAAGAGTCAGTTGGTGACTTGCTAAAGCAAAGGGATCGGCAGCGTGGGAGGCGACAGAGAATACAATATTTCAGTCAGATAAGTGCTTTGTAAGTGCCAGTCTTTCCCCCAGACGTGGTTAAGTTCGCTAGCTAGCGATACCCTCGTATGGTTGAGCATTTCCAACTCTCATCTCTAGTCTTGCCTCCTTGCTAGGTCTTCCCAGGAAGTCCATTCGTCACATTCTCGGTATTGTGGAACACCTTTTGACTTATTTCACACGACTTTGATCTGCCATCTGTTCTTTGTCAGGCCTTCGCCATGCGCCGCACAAGCACTCTGCTCTCTCCGTCGCGCGACTGATTGGGCAAGGCATCCTCAACATCCTCGACTTGCACCATGCCCTTGATTTCCAGACAAAGACGCAGAAAAGAGGAGGAGCCGTGGGCGAGAGCGAACAACGCGGCGGACAAAAGAATAAGAGCAGGTTGTGTGTGTTCCCTGGTGCTGGTTGCATTTAGACAGAGTTGGCAAATCAGAGCGCACATTAATAATGCATGCCTGACTCAAAGGGCTTTCACACAGGAAGCACAGGCTGGGGTTCAGATCACGGTAAATGGAACAAGAGGGTGGAGGCGGAGGCGTTAAAAACAGACAGGAACCAAAAATCCTGACTGGCACGCAGGTTGCGTTGAGGCATTTTTAAGTTGGTAGAACAACAGAATGTTTGACAGATAAGCATCAGCTCTCAAAATTACTGTGCCGGTCTCAAGTACCCGTCGAGCCATACAGCAGTGCGCACATTTCTGGCGTCCTCGGTTAACATTCAACGCTGTCGGTGAGTTTTGAGCTTCTGACAAACCATCGACCGTTGACTGTACCCTGAGGGCAGCTGAACGCGGCACGGGGAGGAAGAACCGGGGCCGAATGCACCGAGAAGCTCATGCAGACGTCCAAGGCGGGTGCCCCTATAACGGCTGCGATAAACATTCATTGCTGTCGGTGGGTTTCCGGCAGTCACAACTCACTGATCAATGAATGCAAACTGCGGTTCAAACGCCTACGAGACTCAAACAGAAGAAGTCACTTCAGCTGGCATGTGTACTGAATGAATGAGGACATGAACGACTTAAGTATAAGTAATTATCTAAGCAAAGGCAGATTCCAGAAATTTAGATTACAGAATTGAGATTCACGACTATAACCGAATAGAACAAAGATTCACGGGACTCTTGGCAATGCTCCACGGACCTTAAACCGATAACTTCGATTTGATTTTCCGTTTGTTAATTCTAATACAAAGAATACCAAAATGGTTCAAATATCTGGTCCTTTTGAGTCTACCCAAAAATTAAGGATCTGTCCAACAAGAACAGGTTGAAGGAACCGTAATTTGAGTCCCAAGTAAAAAGTATTATATTTTATTTTTATATTGTAAAAAGTATAAACTATTTAACACTGTGTTGTGCTGGGCTAGCGTGGGCAAATCACTAGCCCACACCTGGAGTATTAGTATTTTCATTTTAGTTATCCTATAGACAGGTAGGTTCACCACCCAGGTAAAAGAAAACTTTCATTTTAATGACTTTCGCTAAATAAAATTGCACACTGATACCTTAACTAGCGTCAACTACCTGGCTATGTGATCTCATCACGGAAGACCTGTTTTAGTAGCCAGATTAATTAGCGCGTATGGAATCTTTTCAGAATCAGAAATGCGCAGCTATGTGGAAACCCTGCCTAAGTAAAGACGCTAGGCAGATTCATCGATATCTTTAAGTGCTATGGGTAGTCAGAACACCACATATCGCAGCTGAAACCTTGCACAATGACTCTGAAATGATGTTTTGTGCCTAGCCAAAGCATGGGCCCGGGCTGCACACTACAGCTTTTACTTGACTAGCGGATTAGAGGACCAAGGTCTATTATTGGCTCAAATCTTGACCCCATGAGAAGTGGTGGTAAAGAGAACAGCGTCCAAGTCTACGGACAATATACCGAGTGTCTGACCTACCTGTCCTCCTGTCAGTATTTCTGTCCGCATGTGTGTGTGACAGTTTATATATCCATCTGTCTGTCCATGTGATAGCATCACAGCACAGAAGCAAGCATTAATATTGCCCATGTTCCCCTCGCTCGCTCCCTTCAATCATGCAGAAATAGTCTGAGCTTTAAATAACTCCGAACTCTGCATAAAAAAAAAAGCGCTTACCTGGACAGGAAAAGAATTATTAAATATGACAATTACGGCTGACAGCTAAGCGCTTCTTTCCTTATTCGCTCTTTTTTTTTTGTCAGGTTCGATTGAAGTTGACCTTCTCCACGTGCCAAGGGAACGAACGAGCGCCCGAGACAATCAGCTCGCCGAGTTCTTGAAACGCTCGATTCCCCTTTTTTTCAGCAGGAAGGGAGATAGAATCATCTGGAAGCAATCCCGCTGTAATTGCTTAACATGCTGGGAAATTTTGAACACATTGGCATTTTCCACTCGAGGACTGAATGCGGCGCGCATTGTGTGCCCTCTCTCTCCCGCTCTCTGGGCTTTTTTACAGTGGAAAGTGTCTGAGGGTGGCTGCGGAGTTCATGACTTGTGCGGCGAACGAACTGAACTTCTTTACGCGCGGGGAGTAGACGATGCGGTGACACCCTGGAGCCCTGACTCACTGCCTTTATAATAGGCTCAGAAACCACCGCTGGTAAACAAGAGCAGTCTGTCTGCTGCGTTTGCGCCCTCTTTCTTTGAGCTCCTGGGCTTTTTGTTGGTTTTTTTTGCTGCAGCCAAAGGGAATAATGAACTTGTGTGTGGAGTGGGGAATTCAATTGTGATCAGCGGAAGTATTTAAAATCATCAGAGTCGGACACGCCGCATAATCTAAGCCTTACTAAGCCCAAGTTAGGTCGTTATTTAACAAAGACGAAACTTTGTTGATATGCTGAGAGGATTATTTGTGGAAGGAGTCTCCAGTGTCAGAGATAAAGCTTTATGAAAATTGTTCAGGGCAGAGCGGTTCATGATTTGCGCGGTCTTATCCAATTCACGAGAGAGAGAGAGACAAAGGCTGGTGAGGGAATGACTGTTTGTAGCTGCTTCAACATAAATGAGAACAGGAACTGATGTGTTTGATGGACATTAAATGTAACTACAAACAGATCAAACGTATCACGTGTCATTCTTTAATTAATAAAAGACTGTAATCATTCGCTGTGGTGTGAGGTATACTTCGGAATGTGGTGTTGTTACAGGAGAATAATCAACTGCAGGGTGGTAACGGTAACCCTGCTTCATCGCACCGCCTCATCGTTGATTGTTTTCCTAGAACAGCACACCCCCCGAGCTCAGTTCATGCGTGTTGAGCAGGCAGAACTCACAGGACGTGACAGAAGGAACAGGACGACCCATTTCTGCGTGACCTGGAAGCTCTCGGTCAGCCTCGCGGGCTGAATGCGGCAGAGCGCGCGAGAGGGGAGCGGGAACAGACCCACTCTCTCGATCAGCATGAATTATATAAAAACCAAAAGAACTGAGAGGAAAAGGAGACAGCAAGAGATACCGCTGCTGCAGTTTCCAGCATGTTTAACAGTTAATGTTCCGAGCAGACACCGTCGACATGAAGGAAGGAAAAAAAAAAAAAAAAAAGCATCTGCCTTTAACCACAATTATATTAAAAAAACATGCCACTGCAGTTTAATGGGCTTACGCTGAATTATTTACTCGCTCGATGGATAGATAATTGCGTTTATCCTTAACCCCCTCCCAAAGCTTGGGAACTGAACCATAGCGTCACCATTTGTCCTCCGCAAATCAGATCCAATTGCTTTCCATTTAATCCGTCGTAACTCAAAAAACGAACCGATTACAAAACTACAGGGAAGAAAGAAAGAGGAGGAGGGAGGAGGGGAAATGTGCGTTAAAAAGGCCGGCTTGCCAACTTGCGAGCAGGAGGGGGGTATGAAAGTTAGCTCTTTAGGCAGTTCAGGAGAAAGAGAGTGAGTGAGAAAGAGGGAACGAGGGAAGGCATATGTTTGCCTCAGTTGTGTGAGGACAGCGCTGAAGCATGTGCGTGGGCTCGCGGCCAGCTCTCTGCATCTGGGTGTCGAGTTCAGCGAGGGCAAATGAGGATCTGAGTGAAGGGCCTTTATCTTCTAATGACCGCTCGCTGATGCCTCCATGTGGTCAGCATCAAAAGTGCATGCTGGGATTAGGGGTGCTGCAAGCGGACCGTTTAAAACGGTCAAACAGTTTCACGGTACCGTTTAAAAGTACGACGTGGTTTTTTTTAAGGTTTTAAAAAAATTAATGAAATAAATTCAAGAATACAGTGGCGATATTTTGAGAACAAATGTGTTTATATCTGAGAAAAATGAAAATGAAAATAAAAAAAAAAAGAAATATAAAATATACGAGGAAAAAGGCCACGGTATTTCGATAGTAAATAAATAAAATTAGTAATATTTTGAGGAAAAAGGCAATAATGTCTGAAAAACGGCAATATTCCGACAATAAAGTTAGATTTTGACAGTTAAGCAGTAATATCCGATCCGGAAAAGTTGCAACATTTCGAGTGGTAATATACTGAAAATAAAGTCGTAATATTTTAATACGTTTTTCTTATAATATTACAATTGAATTGTTAAAACAGTTACATTTTTACTTTCTGAACAGTGGCCCTATAATGTTACTGTATAAAACAAATTAGAAAGTAGAAAAGTCTTAAACAAATCGATACAATTCATGCATTTAGTTTAATATATCACAAAGGTATTAACCGTAAACAATAGTTTACGAATAATGGCTTGTTCATTTTTTAAGGCTGAAGGTCGTAAAACATTCTACACACTAGTTTGCACATTTACGTGCATGAAACATGCAAAGAAAAGATCTGACGTGATCTGATCGCTCCTTTTCCTTGCCTCGGTAAGGTTTTGGGAGCACGCCGCTGTGTTTAATCGGCATCAGGCCTGGAAAAGATTGGGAAGATGACCGCCGTCGGTCTGAAGTTCATCATTCGAAGATGTTACGGAACTGAAAGCGCTCACGCGGCAGGTTTGATCTGTTATAGTGGAGGACATGAGGCTATTTCAGCACGGTCGCTCTGCGACTGAAATATGAGGTGAATGTCGTTATCAAAGAAAGAGCATGCAGGATGGAAAAGTCTGAGGTCACATTTAGGTTTGGTTGATTAACGATGAGCCTACGAGCACCGCGTACGGCTGTGATATGACGTTAGCTGTGCAACTTAAAACATTTGGTTTCTTACAACATCAGAAGCGAAACTACTTTTGAACAAAAAGAAAAAAAACCCTCTGAGATATTTATAAAAGGAGCTTAGAGAAATCGTTTAAAATAGATGGACCTTTCTGCAACTTTATCAAAGACTATTTATTAATAGTAGGTCTGGGGTATGAATGATAAATGATGAAGAAAAGAACATGGGGCTAGATGATGAATTAGGCTCGTATTTGTACCACAGCACACGCTAAACTCTGCAGTCTCGGTAAACAAAGCCGGGGCTCCTACTGCTCCAGAGTGCGAGCTGGCGCACGCTCATTAACTCGCAATTCATTTCAGCTTCTCAGCGATGCCAGCTAGTGGCCCGCAGCGGGGTGGGAAGCTTATTCTGATTGCACCTGACTTGTACAGTCGACTTAAATTAAAGCTCTACCCGAATACAGCGGCGAGTACTCCTGGAATCATATTAACAGTTTTAAATCTTATAATATGGCTAACTGTGGTTTAGTAATTGGCTACGATTGGCTGTTCTTCAACATGGGACGTTTCTCAGACGCTTTTCCCAACCGGATTGGATTTGTTCCATGTTTTTACTTAGCAATAGGGAAATTCATAAACTTCAGGAGACTGGAAAAAGATTTCACTGGCTCTAAAATTGTCGGACAATGAGCTACATCTACGAAAGCTTTCGAATTCGGTTAGTCGTCAAATCTTGCGAATATTACTGAATATACTCGAAACACGCCAAGCCCGGTTGAAACAAGGTGGCGCATGGAACTTTTAAATGCTTCATAGAGTAGTATTAACAGAGGTATTGTTTCACATTACATTTTTTGGGTGAATACATCCTGACGAATGGACGTGGGCAAATTTAGCTCACGTTTAATAGAACGCAGTCATGTGATACTTTCTACAGAGATGGCGTCGATCCAATACCCAGGATGGTACCAGAAACAAATGGATCGGATATCGGTGAGAAAAACAAAAACAACAAGGAGAATGAACTCGTTCCATTTTGTAGCAAATGTATAAGTCTGGAATTGTATTTGGGAAAGATTTTTAGCAACTGTTTACATATAAAGAACCTTTCTTAAAGACAGATTTATATGTGATATGTAATCATTGTGTTTGTGTAATCATGTTTAGCATTATTTCCTTGTATTTATTACGTTTAAAACATCAGTTTTAAGTTTAGGAATGGTTTAAGAAGAAACTCCTGGAGATGTACTGATATAGGCTGTTCGGAGCAGAAAAGAACACACTCCTGTTTGCACGAGCAGCAAACAGGAAGCCATTTGGGACTCGACCTGACTGCATGTTGCCATGGTTGCCATCTGCGCGATGAATCAAAATATAAAATAAAAAGTAATGTCTGCACAAGTGTTATTCGTTTAAAAAGCAGCGTGTTTTTCTGCATTTCTGCTTCTCTGGTCGTCACGGTGATACCAAACCGCGTCACGTTTTTTTGTCCGTATTGTCTTACTGAGAGCGGAGCGCAAATTGGAGATAGTGTTGGTTTCCCATTACATACTACACGCCGCTACGCGTTTACTTCGTAAGCTCTACGCCTTATATCTGCGATGCCAGCAAAGTGGATTAAAGAGAGCGCGCACGAGTGTGTGAGCGCCTCGGTGTCAGGATGTACGGCTCATCACAACAACACAACACGTCCCCGACGACCCAGCGCAGCGGGTAAAGGGGTTTTTTCTCCCCAAATCCAAACACAAACCATCTGACACTGGCCCAGCTTTAACAGGACAAGCAGCATCCTGACTGGCCGCCTTTCCTATAATCCGGTCGGTCACGCCGGCCACGGGACGCCGCCGATTGGCTGGGGAGCTCACGTATCCGTGGAAACCGGCGGGATGGATCAGGAAGTAGACAGGTTGCTCAGATTAAGGACAGCGCCCCGCTTTGTTTGGGGTTTAAGGCCCTGCACAACTCTATTAGCCCCAAACAAATCCTGAATTTATTTCACACACACACACACACACACACACACACACACACACACACACACACACACACACACACACACACACA
>JAQQZX010000040.1:23966276-23990388 GCA_030068355.1 Notoglanidium maculatum | reverse complement strand
GATTCATCTATTGATTCATCTAAATGACATGATTCATCTATTGATTCATCTAAATGACATGATTCATCTATTGATTCATCTAAATGACATGATTCATCTATTGATTCATCTAAATGACATGATTCATCTATTGATTCATCTAAATGACATGATTCATCTATTGATTCATCTAAATGACATGATTCATCTATTCATTCGTCTATATGACATGATTCATCTGTAGATTCAGCTACTGATCAATTGTTCTGGCATGATATATCTATAGATTCAGCTATTGATCCATCTTTCTATCATCATTCATCTATAGATTCATCTATATGACACGATTCATCTATAAGACATTATACATCTAATGATTCATTTATATCACATGATTCATTTATACGTTCATCTATACAACACGATTTATTTATTGAATCTTTACACCTCAAAGTTATACGATGACAATGTGTCAGCAATTACACTTTGCAAGCGCTTACCGCGGTATTTTTGCACATGAACTAAAAATTCCTAATGTGACTTGCTACATTTAAGATGTCTTTAAGTAAGTTTGGTTTTATTTCACAGGTATTTTGAC
The DNA here is from genome assembly GCA_030068355.1 of Notoglanidium maculatum. Taxonomy (NCBI): domain Eukaryota; kingdom Metazoa; phylum Chordata; class Actinopteri; order Siluriformes; family Auchenoglanididae; genus Notoglanidium; species Notoglanidium maculatum. The sequence continues at coordinate 23,989,811 of JAQQZX010000040.1, read as the reverse complement.
TCAGGAGGTTGAAGACCCTAATCTACGACTGTATGGAGCAACCTACATTCCCTCGTCTTATGTGAAGTACATCGAGTCAGGCGGAGCACGAGTGATTCCCATTAGGTATGCCAGCACATGATTTATCACAACTGGCTCACAGCATCAACTTTTATTATCACGCAATGGCTGACCCTGACCTTTGACCCCAAGTTGCCATATTATGTGAAAAAAATCCATACAATATTCCCTTCGGGTTTTATTGATCTAAAAATGGTGCTGTACTCGGGGATCCCATGTTGCAGACCACTTATATAGTCTAAATATTTCAATTATGACCATTCTTGAGGCTTATGTCTAACAAACATCTGTAACTGCTGTATGTACACGATTAAAGTATTAATCTTGCACCATTGTACGTTCTAGACTGAATCAGACCAAAGAAGCGCATGAAAAAATCTTCCGGTCAATCAATGGGTAGGTCATCACTTCATCTTCCAGTTCAGAGACAAAAGAAGAAGCGAGAGTGTACACTTCCTCAGCTTCATAACATCAAAAATGTTAATTAGAAAGCTTGCTTTCTAATGATGACTCAGTGCTTGTGAGGGTGTGTGTGTGCGTGTGTGTGTATGACATGTATGTAATTATGCTCTGTAGCACTCCTAGTAAATGTACAGAAATGGAGAACTTTGTGCTGCTAGTGCTATTCACATCTCCCCTTGAGTAAGGGAAGTCCTGGTATAATTGTAATTTATATTCATAAAACTATTTTATTTCTAAACTAGCTGAATAGCCACAATATATGTAATTTCATGAGTAAGTATATTGTAACCATGTAACCAATATTGACCATGTTATAGTTTTGGAGATTTTCACATATCATTACTCTGGATTTCAAACCAATGTAACCCAGATAAACAGCAATTATCAATAGGTCCTTCTGTTCCCTCCTTCTGACAGTCTTATTTTCATCGGTGGTGCCGTGGATCTGGAAACATCTGACTTTGCCCACACTGCTGGAATTTACTTCAGACTTGCTCTTGAGGTAAATGTTGTGCAAGCAGTCAGCTTGCATGAGAGAGCCGAGTTAAATTATCTGACTCGGTGAAAAGAGTTGGAATTTCCTTCAGTTACTTTTTCAAACTTCCTCATAAAAGTTTTATTTTTAAAAAATCTACTTGCATAACTTTGTCGTGTTTGATTAAGCAATCATAATTCACTAGATAACTGTCCAGATTTCGTTTGCATTGGAGGTGGTGAATTGAAGCTGATATGGTTAGCAGCTTATTTATGTATGTACTTAGTTTCAGTAGTTCCTATTTTCTGCAGATATGGTGTTGTAGCTATATCAGGGACTAGTTGGTGCGTCAGCGGTTTATATGTATATATATACTGTATATTGTATTGATGCTAATTATTTCTAGCTCGTCAGCTGTTTAAAAAGGGAAATGAATCCAGTAAGTTTACTTTATTGCTTCCTATCATTGAGTGACATCTGTGAATGTTTCGTTTTTGTTTCAGGCCAATGATAAGGGCGACTACTTCCCTATCTGGGGAACGTGCCTGGGCTTCCAGCTTCTCACGGTACAGGTGGCTGGAGAGAACCTGCTGAGCAAAACCACGGCAAACAACATCTCATTGCCGTTAAATTTCACCTCAGGTACACTGTAAAAAAATTGTATGCCAGAGTGGCACAAAAGAAAAGTCATGAGTTCAAATCCTGACTAGTGTATAAGCTCGTGACCATCTATGATAGGCCGGAGTCACTGTGATTGACAGCTGGCTGTGCTGTGTGGGTGGGAGGGGTTTACTCTCTCTCCCCTGTCAATCACAGCAACACTGTGCCAATCATGGGCATCTGTGATATCTTGTATGTGTAAGAGGGTTGACAGCACTTTCCTGGTTCCTTGAAGGCTTCATTATTCATTTGTTCTTAATTTTGATACAGAATCTCCTCATATAATAGCTCTTAAAATCCTCATTCCAAGATTAAACTCTTTAACAGAGGCCCAGTCCAGCCGCATGTTTGCGAGTTTTCCTCCAGAGCTGTTGAAGGCACTATCAGAGGAACCGCTCACAGGGAATTTCCATCATTACGGCGTGACCGAGCAGGTGCCCGATCGAGCAGCGTGACACAGCATTTACATATTTTCACATTGGAAGAGTTTTAATTGTAATTCTGGATGTTTCAGGTATTTATAGGAAATGAGAAACTGAGGAACTTCTTTACCATATTGTCCACCAACAAGGCAGAGAACGGAGCTGTCTTCGTCTCAACCATGGAAGGTATAAAGCACAGAATCACGATTACATTTTTAATGACTAACAACCACATGACTGTGGGGTGGATCATGGAAAGTACATGCATATTTATCTTAAAGGAAATGTTTTCTGCTGTTCTGATTGGTCCACAGGGAAGAAGTACCCGTTCTATGGCGTTCAGTGGCATCCAGAAGTGAACCGTTTCCAGTGGCATCCTCAGTACAGTTTTCCTCATTCCAAAAATGCCGTCCATGTTGCCTCACTACTGGCCCAGTTTCTTGTGAATGAAGGTAACTTTGTCTGTTTCTTTGTCTGTCTCTCTCTGCCTGTCTGCATGTTTCTCTGTCTATTTGTTTGTCTACCTATCTCTCTGTCTGTCTCTCTGCCCGTCTCTATGAATTTCTGTCTGTCTATCTGTCTGTCTGGCTGTCTGGCTGGCTGGCTGGCTGGCTGCTTGTCTGGCTTTCTGTCTCTAGGTCTACCTATCTGTCTGTTTCTATGTCTGCCTATCTGTTTGTTTGTCTGCTTGTCTCTGTCTGTCTGTTTATCTGTATGTCTGCCTGCATGTCTGTCTATCTCTCTGTCTGGCTGCCTGTTTCCCTATCCATCCATCCATCTATCTGTCTGTCTGTCTGTCTATTGTAAGTCTCTCTGAATGACAGCATCTACATTTATATGACAATGCTTTCTGTCTGTCGGTCTGTCTGCCTTCCTCCTTGCTTGTCTGTCGAGTCTGTCTTTAAATTTATTTATTGTAAGTCACTCTGGTTGTAAGCCCCTGCTAAATAACTAAATATCATCAGACTGTCTGTGTGTCTGCTTGTCTGTCTCTATTGCTGTTACAGACATATTTACTTTAAAACTGTATATATTTGCTCATCGTCACTTCACCATTTCTCTCTCTGTCTCTGTCTCTCTCTCTCTCTCTCTGACTTGTCTCTGTTTGTCTGTCTCTCTGCAGGAAGGAGAAGCTCTCACCACTTCAGTCAGCTGGAGGAGGAGAGACGAGCGCTCATATACAATTATAATCCTGTTTATACAGCAAACATTAGTTCATATGAGCAAGTCTACTTTTTCTAAATGAAGAACATTTGATCATTTTTGTAATTGTTCTTTTCTGGGGTTTATTAATCCATTAGAAATATAGTTATTTTAATTTCATTGTTATTGTACCATTTATTGTATTAAAAAGGCAGAATGTTATGCCTTTACTCGAAGAGATCAGGTGCTTATCTTTCTGATAAAGTGGAATTAACATACAAACTGAAGGGACTCCAATATCGCTAACATCATGTGAGTGTGCATATAAGGTAGCTAGATAACTATGAATGTTTCTTTATAATGTTTATCTTTATAATCATGTCACATCCACACTTTTCATATTCCTACTCTCTGTGGGGTTTTTTTTTTAGTTTAACAGTGTTCAGTTTCCTGCTTTACCAGGGGAGGGCAGCATTTGGCTTGCAGAGGAGAATAAAACGTACCTCAGTAGCACTTTCATCACAGCAGCCAATGGGCTTCAGATACATTTCTATAATACACAATATGTTTAAGGATATAAAGATTTGCTAATAGAATGTCAGCAAAACTGATTTAATTATAATTCTAACTAATGTCTATTAAAAAAAAAAATAACAATGAAAAGGAGAATTTTGTAATTCTGTAGTGAGATTTTACAATTTTTACAAGCGTCATATCGGATGGTTTCAACTGTTATTTTAAAAAATATAAATATTGTAATATCCATGATGACATGATTAATTGCCATAATAATAGAAATCTCTCATAAAATATTCATATGTTTGCTTTTAATAACATCATTACACTGAATAGTCATATTTTTAAACATATTATTTTGTAAAATAGCAGAGAGAGTGTGTGTGTTTATACAGAAATATACCTTCTGTACAGCATTCAGCTTTGTATTTAATTACTTATATCTACACCATATCTGTCATGTTGTAAAATTACAGATTGTAGCCCATTTTATGCTATATGCATAACATATTGGCCGCCCGTTACACTTGTACCAGAACCACACACACACAGCCATATGAGCGTCACCTGAGCAGTGGCCCTGTGGTGCTCCTAACTTGATACCGGGCTGTTTCTTGCTATATGATGTGTAAGCGGTCATGTCGGGCCCCCAGACCTTTAGAGAGCTAAATGATTTTTAAAACAGATACCCAAAAAAAAGCAGTCTGTACCTTGGATGAAACGGTTTGTGTATCAGGCAGATGCATGAGGGTCCCTTGTGGTGTGAATTAAATAGAAACTGAAATTTACATGAACTAAATTAAGTAACAAATGTCAGAAGAAGAAGCAGTGATCATGAAGCGTTCATATCTGTCTGGAGGAGAAAATGCAAAAAGAAAAAAGCAGAAGAGGAGAAAAAGACTCAAAACACCGGTAAGAAATTAATGTTTCTTAACTAGACTTAGTCACTTCGTCTGATTTCTTGCTCCTGCTTGCTGATGTGATTAAAATGGAAAAGGTGAGTAGCTACCTAGCTAGTTTGCTAATATCTAGAGTAAGAAGTCTTTAGACTAACACTTTCATTTCAATATTTATTTCAATAATATGTTTCACTTGTTTAGTACCGTTCACTTTATTAGGAACACCTGTACATTCTAACGTATCAAATCAGAGTTGAAGATGAAAAAGACCAGGTGATTTTTTTTTTTTTTTTTAATCTTCATCTGCCCTGATTGTCTGAGCCTGTGCTCACTGTAAAGCCTCAGATTCCTGCTCTTGGCAGACAGCAGTGGAAACTGATGTAGTCTCCTGTTGTTGTTGTTGAGGTGAGCCCACCCACCTCAAGGTTTTGTGCATGCTGAGATTCTTTTCTGCTCACCACGGTTGCAAAGAGTGATTATTTGAGTTACTTTATCATTCCTGGCAGCTCGAACCAATCTGGCCATCGATCTCTCTCATCCTCAAGGCGTTTCCACTCACAGAACCGTCGCTCACGCGACATATTTTGTTTTTCGGACCATCCTGTGTAAACTCTAGAAGACTGTTGTTGTGTGAAAATCCCAGGAGATCAGCAGTTTCTGAAATACTCAAACCAGCCCATCTGGCACCAGCATCCATGCTGAGAATAAACTCAGAGAGATCAGACTTTTTCTTCATTCTGATGTTGGATGTGAACAGTAACTGAAGCTCTGGACCTGTATCTGCATGATTTTATGCTTTGAGCCACATGATTGGATAACTATATAGGTGTTCCTAATAAAGTGAATGGTGAGTGTAAATCCTCGTGTTTATAGTCTCTTCTTCATTGTTCAGTAGTTTTCATCTTACTGTTTATTAAACTGTTCCAAACATGTATTTAAACAATCACTTCACACTTCACACATATGCATGATGGGTATTCTGTACATTGGTATGTTAATCGATTGCAGTGCATTGTGGGATTTTTATGAGTGGGATAGTTCCTCTGACATGACCACAAGAGTCCTCCATCAAAACAGCGAGGCGTGTGCGTGTGCGCATGCGCGTTTTATTTTCCGCGACACACTTTCCGAATCGACTCGCTCGAAAGAGTCGTTCAAACACAAACGATTCCTCATTAATTTACTGCTCCTCGCGCGCATGCCAGCGTGTTTTGATCGCGTGTTTTTTTTTTTCCTTTCCATGGAGGATTGAGATCAAACGCGGAACAGCAGAGATGTTATGAATTCAAAAGCGAGCCAGAATTGGAAGCAGGCGTTTTGGGAAAGGATCCGATCTGATCTAATCTGGGTAGATCTGATGTGTCTTTGTGTTTTTATTAGAATGTTGCGCGGATGCTGCTGGGAGCGCAAACTTCAAGCACAAACACATCTGTTTGGACTCCGTATGTAAAAATGAGCGTGGATGTGATGGACATCTGGATACATCTGGATGGATAGTTGGAGAAAGAGAATAAAGGACGAAGTCGTGCTGTGGAGACAATATAAATCCAGAGAGCTGTTGTAGCAGGGATCAACTGATGCAACCATTCCAGTGGTGTAACGGTAAGATCTACTCAACATCTACTCAGCCTTCTGTCCTTGTGTTTGTATCATTTTCCCTGAAGCCAAAATAAAGATATGATGCATGAGGATGTGAAGATGATTGACAAGCTCCTGAAGTCTGATCAAGACAGATGTTTGTGCAGTAGTGGTCATCAACCCCTCCTGCAGAGTGTATCTCCTCATCCAACAAGCTTTATCCGGTTAATCCAGGCCTGATCGATAACTGGTCCTAGGGATGGCCCAATCCCTTTCCCAAGGGAAAGATATGTCCATATCTGATATCTGATCTATCCGATAATCTCTGGATCTAATGATACAACTTGGATCAAGCATCCAACTTGCCAATTTTTTACATTTACATTTATGTCATTTGGCAGACGCCCTTATCCAGAGCGACTTACATACATCTCATTTATACAACTGAGCAGGTGAGGGTTAAGGGCCTTGTTCAAGGGCCCATCAGCGATAGCTTGGCAGTGCTGGGATTTGAACTCACGACCTTCCGATCACTAGTCACTAGTTTTCACACACAACATCCAAGACAATTTGTGTCCAAATAAAGGAAGTTAAAGGAAAGTGGGAAGTGGTGGAAACGATTCCCAAGGACCCTGAGTAGGCATTCTGAAATAGAAAAATTATCCAGAAGGACAAAATGTCTATGTTCACTTGAATTATACCGCTATGTGGTAGCGTTATAGACACATAGTAACAAATGTATATATAACTCTACCACACAGTACCACATGCTATAGTAACAAATTGCACTTGTATGGTGAACGCTCCACATAAACAAATTTTTAAAAGTCTGTAATTGTTCTGTTTTCTGTAAGGAGACGTTTATATAACGTTTATTAAAGGAGCCTTCAGTGTCAGCGCTTACTAAGAGTCAGAAAGTATTTTTCCTCAACAGGAAAGTCTTCAGGACAGAAGAGTTTTAGCTTTCGCTTAGCTTGATTTATTTTTTTTGTCTTATTAAAGGTCCGCTGTGTAGGGTTCAAGCGATTGAAGCCGACTGAACCGCCCTCCCGTTTCAAGCCTGTAATAGAGCGTACGGTGGCCGTCAGGTGCCTGTGGCGTACTTTCAAGTACTTACATTCACACTCCCTCGCTTTTTCCGTGCTAAATAATAAAGTCTGATCTTCCAATTTTCAAAATTTGGGGCTCTGAAACTTGTTACCCGAGCACCCACAAACACTGATTCCTCTTCTTTCTTCTTCCTCATCTTCCTTTCTTTTTCTTTATCGTCCTTCCGGTGCTTCCTTCCGGATTATTGCTGCCACTTGTAAAAACGCGAAACACACACAGAAGACGCTCTGTAGAGGTTTGTCCGTTCTGGGCTACTGTAGCAGCGCGACATGGCGGTTCCGTAGAGGTGGACCCGCTCCCTGTGTAGATATAAAGGCCTCATTCTAAGCTTACGAAAACACAACGATTTGTAGTTACAGGTACATTATACACTAATGATAACACACTTATGAATACTGTATCTCATTTCTGACAATAAATCCCGCCTAAATCCTACATAGTGGACTTTTAATGTAAAGAGAGAGAATAAACAGAGACTGGTGAGGAAACAACTCATGACGGAGGAGTATGTATCATTGGTTAAATGCCAAAATGTAAAAAGTTTGTTAAGCTGTATCCAGCTGATAATGAATGATCTTGACATGGTCAGCTTACAGCCCATGTTCTGTGTATTCATTGTTCTGCACTTGCCTCACATTGTCGTGTTGCATCATGGTCCTGGAGAAACAATGTTTTGTTCCAATGTATTCAAGCTATATAGAGGAATGACAATAAAAACCCACCTGACTTGTTTTGATCATTTATCTTGATCATATCATACGGTGATGAAGGCGTCACAGCACTCGATATGAATTATGATACTGAGTAGCAGAGGCAGCGCAGAAAAAATAGGTTTACATAAAAATAATAAGGAACAATATGTAAAATGAAACAATGCCATCATTGCGAACATCCTGGCAGCTGCATGTTCCTGTAGGAATCATTTGGCAGCAGGATTACACTGCTTGCTGTTTTGGCAGGTTTAAATTTCTTTTTGATGAAATGTGTAGTTGTTGTGCTGACATTATCGGTGATAATCTTAGAAAATCCACATTTTTTTTCCTGGTATCACGTTGTTACAAACAGTCCAGATTATAACAGCAAATAATATTGACGTCGGCACAATTCTGCTTTTATATGTTGTATGTCGTTCATTCCATATTTATTAAAAGTACTAAGGAGCCACTTTCACTCTCCTGAGCTTGTAATATTTGATGTTTCTCTCTCTTGAAGCACAAAAGGCCCATTTTTCCTTCCGAGCCCTGTTTTCTAAACCTGTGTGAACCGAGGAACAGCATAGCAACACACTGACTCATTAGCTCATTTCATGTCAGTGTTTTCCAAATGGCTCCATTATGATGTGTGAGCAACACCAGAAAAGGACTTCTGTAACGGATTTTACTAAAATAAGGAACAGATTTTTTTCTTTTCCTCTGCATGCTTGCGAAGGACAGAGGTGTTTTTATTTTTATTTCATACGTCAGAGTTGTTATAATCTCGTGCTGAATGTTAGGAAGCTGTTTTAGTGCACTGAAGCTAATCATTGCCTGGATGCACCTGATTTTCTTTGGAATGGGGGAACGCCGTCACTGTGTTCAGATGTGAGAGCTGTTCTTAGAAAAGGGGCTTTTTTCCTCGCGTTGTCTTGGCAACGTGTCGGTGCCCTTGGTGATATAGGTCAGCGGGCCAGCACAATGAGCGCCGCTCGCAACATGAAAGAAGCAGTGCTGCAGTCATCACGCTTCATGAGAAACTCCCCGAGGGAGATAATTACAGTATTACACTATAAAATAGCGGTTATGCTTCAGGGTGTTGTAGATTTTGTACATTTTACTACAGTGCTTAAAGGAAAAAATCCCCCTGATTGATTTTGTAATGGAATTGTATATAATGGGTTCCTAGATTACCCACAAAGCCATTTGACTAACTGCCAATAGTAGTACCAGATTAACCCTGCGTCAAACCTTTCCCTTAACCCTTAGCCCTTGGTTTATCTCTACTTCGGGAGATCGATGCGGCGGCGCTTTAGTCCTTTAGCTCTCTCACCTCTTCACTAGTGCGCTTTGCTCAAACTGAGCTGCTTGCAAAGCTTCAACTTTCACAGTAATACCACCAACACATCATCTCGTAGATCGCTAACTGGCCCAGCCGAATCTCTGTTGTCGTACAGCCGCATTGCATTCTGGGACTTTGACTCCAATAGTTTTTAAGAGAGATTTCTCATTAATATGACTTTGAACGTTACCCTCACCGTGAATACGGATAGAATCCGATTCTAAATATTAATAATTAAGTTAAATATATTAACAGACTTTAAAATGCTCCAGCACAAAGTTCTGCTTGATGCAAGTCTTTAGAAGGAAAAAAACCCCCACTTTATTAATCACTCTCCTTAATAACTCTGGTTTTGTCTTTGCTTTTGCTTTTGTTTTGTTTTCAAAGCTGCACTGATTCCCGAATTTAGGTGTGAAACTGATCTCAAATTGTCTCCCTGACACCGATTCCTCGAGTAAGGAACTCCGAAGGAACTCGTTCATCTCAAAAGCTCACTTTGTGGAATAGAATAACAGAAATGAAGTGATTGTAGATTTGATTTCGCAGTGTGTGACTCATTATAGAGCGCTCAAGTGCTGCTCGAGAGCACAGACGGAGCAAAAAGAAAATGGGGGAAAATAGCTGTTTATTGAATTTCCTCCGAGCAAGAGAGCACTTCATCCGAGCTGAAGACAATGTGGATAAAAATGCCTGTTGTGGAGTAAAAGACCTGTTTTTTGTTAACTTGCGCTCACCTAATAGTTTTGTCTTTTATTCATGACATTTTAAACACATTCTAATCATATATTTATAAAGTCCTACGCTGACTGTTTAGCATCAGACGGCTTCGAGGAGCTACATATTTAACATATCTAAACTTCAGTGGATGTAACGGAAGAATGAGATATAAAAATCTAGAAGTTTTGCCTTTTACTGTACTTTTTATGTTTTTTAATGAAATAATAGCAAAATGAAAGCTAAACTCTGCGTCTACACCGTAGCTTTTTAGCTAGTCTTGTTGGAACAAAAGCGGAAAGTGCCCACAGGTCATTTGCAGAATATGCGATTTGATTATGACAAAATGATGCTCATGATTTAGGCACGCAGCTAGCATGATGCTAAACAGGAGGCTATAAGTTTACCTTACTTGTTAGCATTGTTAGCATTAAAGAAGCAAAATTTATACAAATTCTTTGACTGAATCTGAAGTTGTGTTTTGAATTGCGGACGAACTTTTGCTTTTTACGCACATGAAATTCCAGCCTTGTGGGAGATTTTATGGTATATTCGCACCCTGTGTGTGAGGTTTGTGTGTAGGAGGATTTGTGAGGCTTCTCGCCAGCATCCAAGCTACAGGATAAATTTGGAGGGGTTTTTTTTTGTTTGCTTGTTCTTTCACAACACAAGCACTGAGAGGGAAGTCTGGCCTGCTCCTCACACATGTTTTGCAATTTCCTGTCATTTAGCAGCAATCCCATAGCGCTGTTCTACTTTTGAGGCCAGTTTGGAAAAAAACCCCAGTAAATCTCATCGACTTTGATGTGGTTTTAGGAGATAAGAGCAGCGTTTCCTAAAAGCATCGCAGCACAAAGGTCATGTATAAATGCTTGGCTGGTAGCGCGAGCATCACATCGAGCACTCTCTCTCTCTACCGATTAAATATGTTTTACGATGCTTTTTTGGAAAGCAGACCCAGGCTTTTAAAACTCTCATTACTCGTACACAGCCTCAGCTTCTTGTTTACCCCGGTGTTGGGGCTGTGAAAAGTCTATGATATTTCCCGGAAGGCTACTGTGTGCTGTGAATCCTGAACAACTTCAAAATGAGACCTTTTGTGTGTCACAACATGAGCCGGTACGGTGAAGTATTCTGTTTCAGTTATAGAAGGCGTCTTCAGGGTCAGTGCTGGGTAACAGTAAGATGTAAAGCAAGAGAAGAGAAGTTTTTACTCCCTGTTTAGGGTGCTTCTGCAGTTGGGATTGATCCAAATCTTTCCTACTCCCTGTTTAGGGTGCTTCTGCAGTTTGGGATTGACCCAAATCTTTCCTACTCCCTGTTTAGGGTGCTTCTGCAGTTTGGGATTGACCCAAATATATCCTACTCCCTGTTTAGGGTGCTTCTGTGGTTGATCTACATCTTTCCAACTAACAGTGTTTTTGGAGTTGGGATTGATCCAAGTCGGTGCTACTCCCTGTTTAGGGTGCTTCTGCAGTTGGGATTGACCCAAATCTTTCCTACACCCTGTTTAGGGTGCTTCTGCAGTTTGCAATCTTTCTAACTTCATGTGTAGGGTGTTTCTGCAATTTGGGATTGATCCAAATCTTTCTTGCTCCCTGTTATAGGGTGCATCTGTGGTTGAACTACATCTTTCCTACTAACTGTGTACGGCGCTTCTACAGTTTGGGATTTATCCAGGTCGGTCCTACTCCCAGTGTAGGGTGCTTCTGTGGTTGATCTACATCTTTCCTACTGTGTAGGATGCAGTTTGGGATTGATCTAAACCTTTTTTACTCCCTGTGTAGGGTGCTTCTGCAGTATGGGATTGATTCAAATTTTCTTACCTCCATAGTACGGTGCTTCTGCGTTTTGGGATTGATCCAGATCTTTCTGATTTCCTGTGTAGGGTGTTTCTGCAAGTTGAGATTGATCTAAACAGTTCTTACTCCCTGTGTAGGGTGCTTCTGCAATTTGGGATTGATCTTCTCCAATAAATCGTGCACTATGCCACCCGTCACGTTTCAGGACCTGCCGCTCAACATCTACATGGTGATCTTTGGGACAGGCATCTTCGTCTTCGTGCTCAGCCTCATATTCTGTTGCTACTTTATAAGGTAATCTACACACACACGCACACACAAACACATGATGAAATTCTGAGCTGAAAAGACAATGACGTGAAAGCCAGCAGTAGCAGGAAGTGAGGCGGCAGGGAACAGGAAGTTGCCACAGTCATGTCACTAGGCAGCAGGTCATTTCCACCTCACTGTGGATGCACTTAGGACAAATGTGTAGCTATTTTAATCTGCTATTATTTACAGGACCAAACACACACGTGTGCATTATATAACAGCACAATACTACCTGATCTCAGCGTTTCTTTCCTCTGGACCCTGAAGGTCTATTGTATCATCGGAAAAATAAGCCTTAAATAACACCTTATTTATTAATTAATACCTCTGTTGTTTTTTTGTCTTCATTAGTAAGCTGAGACACCAGGCACAAAGCGAGAGGTTTGGATATAAAGAGGTAAGTGAGCAGTTTGTGAACTAAATGTACAAATATCACGCTTTTTGCTTTGTCTAAATAAGACATCAGGTTTTTTTTTAATTGCTGGAAAGAACACAGATAACGCAGTGATCATGTTTCTTTAAATGTTCTACATAAAATCACATTTATGTTTGAAAGTCCTTATATTTTAGAAAACATTTGACCGAGTTCAAGAAAGCAAATTTGGCTGTGTTCTCTGGGTGGGAGGGGCATAGTCCCTCTCCCTCGTCAATCACAGCAACACTAGCCAATCATGTGTCTTAATCGTGGATAGCACTTTCTCCGAGTGTGTTACGCTGCCACGTGACACAGCATGAGCAGCAGTTTGAAACGATGCGTTCGGCACCTTGTCTCAGAGGAAGCGTGGTAGCTGTCACATGATAGGGCAAGATAGGCCTAGACAAAATTAGGGGGGGAAAAAGGCAAAAGATATTTAAATATCCTGTTCTTTTATTTAATGTACATTTGAAAAAGTTCTGAAATCAGTAAAGCCGTATGTCTGTTTTATTTAAAATCATTCATTCGCTTAAATATATGGTTAAAACTTCTTAAAGTTGGAATTGGTGATGAAATATTTCTGAACAAATGATCAGGAATTTTTATTTGCTTAAAGGAGAAAACTAAAACAGTATATAAGTACTAGGAGTCTACAAATTGCAGTTCACATTTTGTTGTTTTTTTGTCTATTCTCAACCGCAGGTCATCTTGAAAGGGGACACGAAGAAGCTGAATCTTCATGGGGTAAAGACACAGAGCTAGTATTATTATTCTGTCCTCACACTAGAATGTTTTTGTCTTCGCTTGCGTTTGTATTTCTCTGCATGTGTCTGTGTGCATTACGTTTAGTCCCCGCTTGTTTCTGTTCCTCTCTTATCACTCTATTTCTATTTCTGTAAGCTCTCATGTCTCAGGATGTTTGTATGGCCCTGGATGTCTGTTTTTATACCTTGTGTGTGCATCAGTACCCCTGTTTGTGTGTATGGCTCCTTATCTCGAGCTCTGTGTGTCTCCGTGTCACCTCCACAGCAGACGTGTGCCGTGTGCCTGGAGGACTTCAGGGTGAAGGACGAACTGGGAGTCCTGCCGTGCCAGCACGCCTTCCACAGGAGGTGGGGAAAGTTTGGGAGATGCAAATATTTTTGAAAACATTGATGTACTTCAGAAAAATAATGTTCTCAAAAGCTGTTTTTAAATGACTCACTAGATGCTTACAATTTGCTCATTTTGTTAAAGGTGCCAATACTTTTGAAATACATGAGGTTTTTTTTTTTCCAGGTGTGTGGTGAAGTGGCTGGAGGTGCGGTGTGTGTGCCCCATGTGTAACAAGGCCTTGGGTGGAGGATCGGAGCAGCACCACAGCATAGGCACTCTGCTGGACGAGCTGGTCTAAAGGAGACCCAAATGGCTAGAGTACGAAGAGACGCTTTAAATTTCACAATTTAATTCAGAATCTTACTCGAAGCTGCTGGAGTTGTTGGCTGACGCAGGCCGTGTCTCAAACTGAAACGCTGAGTAAACGGAAGTGAAGCATGGCCGAAGAAGAAGGAGCTGAGGTGATCTACGCACATTCCAGCGATGCTCTGTACACTGCCACTTAAATGAACACTGCCACTGATGAGACCGAAACAGTTGTACACAATGCTGCGTGTGTGTGTGTGTGTGTGTGTGTGTGCGTGTGTGTGTTTTATCACTAACTCCAGCTACATTCCCACAACTGTCTTTCTGAAACACCAGCACGGATTCATGATAGGTTTTTTGTAATGTTTAACAGTGTTTCTAGACTTGTAACAATCATATGATCTCAATGACTGCGAGTCATAATATTGCCATACAGTGGAGTTAGCTAGTTTTTCTGTTCTCAGGCCTCTATTTACAATCTTCTGGGCCAGAAATGAGCTCCGCCCCCAGTCACACCAGAGCTTTGCCTCTTTTCTTGTAATTCATGATTTATATAAGGTTACAGAAGAAAAAGAAGGCTTGTTCCAAATGTTTTTTCTATTGCAATTCATTGGAAGATGGAAGATGTGTGTATTTGTGTAGCGTAAAATATTTATTTCAATTGAAATGACATATAAAAAAGCTCTAAAAAATCCTTATGGCTTCTTTAAGTTTAAACAGATGGCCACTTTAATGGTTGTATTGCTTTTTTCATAAGGCTAAGAAGAAAATATAGCAAAATGTTTTATGGAATACAAACACACTATATACAAAATATGGTCCCTGAGCATTAACTAGGTAGTAAATTATGATAGAATTTAGCTACTTAACACAATTGTTTGAGTCATTTATAGCGGAAACAAGGCATAACTATCAGAAGTATTAATGTATACCTCATATGTGTTTGTAAATTAGTAAAAAAAAAAAAAAAAAGTCAAACAAAAAGGTCTTTGTAAGACTAAAATTACACCATAATTACATTTAGCATTGGCCACTAACCAAACTTTGGATCCAGAATTCATTGCTTTGGATTCTGCCATACTGCGAAACATCAACAGCTCAACTGGAAGCTATAAAAAATAATGAATATTGCAAAGTAATGACTATTGGAAGAGCGTGCTGTGTATGTGAACTTTTCTGGAAACCACAATGAATATACAACTTACATTTTGACACAGAACCCTTCATGTAGGAAATGTTGTTGCTAGGCAACTTGGAAATGATACCTTGAGCATAGACTAGCTAGTGACACAGGCTAGCTAGCAGATTCAGTTAGCTAGATTGTAACAGATTCTTTTTTATGGATAATTAAAAGACAAATTGACAGTGGAAATGAGAGAACACTGACAGGAATATCAACATTTCTCTCAGATATGTTGGTAGATTACAAATAAAAGGCTTTATTCGGCTTATACAGCTAGTACGATATTGCTAACCAAGCACCAATAAAATCGTAGCATGTAAAAAGGTCTTGATTGTAGTCATGTTTATCATGTAATCCCTTTATGAGATTACAGTAAACTGAATAAATGATTATTAAACCTATTACTAGTAAGGAATATTTGCCATTTTCAAGCTTTTATCAGATAACTTTTCTAAATCTAAGCATTTGTTTTTAGAAAGAAGAAAGATTTTCTACCAATAGAATATCAAAGGCTTGAAGTGAAAGGCTAAATAATATATTTGATTTATAACAAGAAATATTAGATAGATTTGCCAATATTTGAGATATAGAGATGTCAACATTATATCATGAACTTCCAGCTATTGAAAGGATGACAAATTTACAATTTTGGGGGGGATTGCAAATGCCAGAAACATGAGATTTTTGTAGAAAACAAACACAAAACAATATAATATAATATATTATATTTTATAATATAATATAATATATAGTAACAATGAACACACCCCTGAACCTGAATGTAGCAAAAACTGAATCTGTATTGTTTGAAATATTTGTAAAGTATTTGTACAAAAAAAAAAAAAAAAGTTTTTTTTTTTAAAAATGGTATGTTACCCAACTTTTATGTGAAATTCTCTGAATGTGGCACTGAAATCCGTTGAAATTTTGTGAGAGATTGTTTTGAATACACAGTGCAATTAGTTCACGTGTATAAAAATTTTTCTGTGTCCTTCGTAACAGAGTTAATATTCATGTTGAAACATTTGATTGTTTATCTCAGTGTTCAGAATAAATCAGAACTGCAATGCTTCAGTGTTCAATGGTCTTTACAGTGCGTGTGTGTGTGTGTGTGTGTGTGTGTGTGTGTGTGTGTGTGTGTGAGAGAGAGAGAGTTTTAATATCAGGTTTTATTTCTGGTGTTGGGGATAGGCTTTTTAGTCTTTCCTTCATACTTCCCAGGGCTTTTTCATGACAAAGAAAAGCTGGAATTCCACCTTAGTCACCCGATGTGACTAAGAACTAAGACTAAAACGTGGCCCACCCGAATTTTCTCCAGCGGTGTAAATTAGTGCAGTTCACCTCCTCACCACCTAGTGATGCTGCTGTTGACTGACTGAGAAACTTATCTGCGTTTACTTTTGGTAACATGGCTGTCTGTCATTTTCTCAAAGCTGTGATTTTATTCTGTACTCTGAAGAATTGAAGAAAATGAAAAATGAAGAACAGCAAGGCTGGAAAGAAGAGCAGGAAGTGGTGAATCAAATCTTGGCTGCTCAGAATTTGTGATGTATGCAAATTTGAAGAGAGAACTGGAGGAAGACGACTTGACAAACTTCAAGAACTTCATGAGGACGGAGCCTGCAATATCCAGGGAGCTGGTAGCCAAAGTTTGTCCAAGAATAGAAGAAGAAGGAAGAAAGTCCCAACTTTTCTGGAATTCGGGTTGTAGATAAAATGATAACCTGCGGTAATAACCTGCTAATGTTCAGTTCCATTCAATTCAATTTTATCTGTGTAGCGCTTTTAACAACCAACATTGTCACAAAGCAGCTTCACTGAAGTATATAAATTCTGAATATATACTTATGAAACTATAACTGTATCTATATTTAGATATATATATCCCTAATGAGGACCGTCTTGCTGCCTGAAAAACTCCCTGAGACCTTGAGAGGAACCAGACTCAAAAGGGAACCCATCCTCATTTGGGTGAAATTTGAGCCAACCACACCTCGAGGGTGGGGTATATACATTCTAGAGAGTATTTAATTGGATAAACACAAAACTAGTATTGGTTGAGTCATCAAAAAATTGTAATCGTTTTCCTTGAAGTAACTACCTATCAAATGAAACAGAACATTTCCAAAACTTTTTTTTGTAGCTATTTCTAGATATACCTACAATCATATCGGTGTCCATAACACTAAGAATCAGGATGAAGACGCTCTGGAACACCAGTTTTGATTTCAGGGGCACTTTATTCACTTGAAATGTCTTCACTTTTGGTGATTATTCCCAAAAAAGAAGAAGACGGAAAGAAATATTCTAAGAACAAGTGTGCAGTATAAATGTAGTTTGGCAGAACTAGCTATAACATTTAAGAATTTTGTCAATTTGTTGTAGTACTGAATATAGGCATTGTCAAATTTGCACACCCCATAAGAACTGGATTGGAGCTCGTCCTACTGATTTCCCATAATGCACCACTCACTAATACGATTAAAACTTTATGAAAACAGCAGAACTATTCTCGGTATGTAGCTACTAGACTAGGCTATTGTCGGATTGGAACACACACATAGGAACCGGATTGGAGCACACCCCGTGCGCTTTTCCCAGAATGCACCACTCACAAATACGATTAAAAATATTGTCCGGAAAGAAATAATTGTGGGATTTAGGAGTCATTAAGGCACGCGCAGAAAGATTTCTGTGAGAAGTACAGCATTTTCACTTTAATCATGAAGGAAAGGAGCTGAAAAAGGGAATGCTAAATACACCCTCATCTAAAATGTTGTTGTGGGAGACCAGGTTTGGTTTCACAGCGCGTGCTCAGTGATCCTTCTGGTTCAGAATAATGATGATTGGTTTGTTCACAGTTATTGTGAAATGCGCGGCCATTTTTGTTACGACTGGCGCATAAACCGTCTGAATTTCGGACTATAACTAAAAATTATTGTTTTTATGTATGATTGAAGTATGTACGCCTTTACCTATAAATAAAAATATTTGGTTTTACTTGTTATCGACTTAATGCTGTTAACGGCATGAATGTTTTTTTCCAATTCTGAAGTGCTAAAAGGAGGTTTTCTAAAAAAGAAGTCCTGTTTAATTGTACAGGAAGTGCATTAATTAACCATTGAATGTGTAAAATAGATCAGATAGGGTGTGATTTTTAGAGTATCAGTAAAAACATGTAATTCCTTTGATATTCCATGTAATTCTATGTAATTCTTAAAATAAAATAAAAAAATTCCAAAAACTCTTGTTTCAGCACCTCAGCAATTTTTTTGTATCCCCACCCCAGGTGTACCCCATGCATTTTCTATAGACTTTTCTCTCTGTTATATTTCCTTCCATATATTTTGTCAATAAAAATATTTTATTCCTCACTAATCAAAAATTGTGACTATATCAATTTCATATTTTTGTGTTAGGAATACAGACATTTTTATATGACTACTAGTCTTCTGTAAACAAGATATTCACCTAAATTGCCATTTAAATGATCAAAAATTATTTTCATTTCAATTTCATCCCTTGATCTTCCATGCATCTTATTTATCCCATATCAGTTGTTGTCATAGCAACAGCTGTCTTAACTCTCTTACAGTGTAAAGCAAGATTTAACAAATACTGTTTTTTTTTTGTTTGTTTTTTACAAATAGTATATGACAGATTTTGAAAAACAGATATTTAGACAGACATTCCAAATCAGCAAGTTAGCCAACTGCTACAGCTAATACATAGCTAGCTAGCGATTTTTGTGAGCTAGCTGTTAGCATATTACCTGTTTTTTTTTTTTTAACTGTCCAGTTTAGGTGCTCCTGTAGCCTCAGATTCCTGTATATGACTTTCTTTTATTTAATCTTGACTGACAGGAGCGAAACCCAGTGTTTATCTCATCCACCTCAAGGTTTGACATGTTATGTGTTCTGAGGAAATGAAAGGTGGTTTAAAGGGTGTTGGCAGGTGGTTGCTAAGGTATTCTAAGTAGTTAGCACTAATTATTCAAAGATTTTCTAACATTTTGAAAGATAATCCAGGTTAAAAAATAGTATTTATTTATCACATAGAAAGTAACTTACATATAGAGGGCTAATGAGCTAGCACATAGCGTGCTAATGTTAGCAACACTAAATTAAGCAAACTCTGTAAATCTAAGGTTGAAACACATTTAACTAATTAATGTTAACCTTTAGTGAATTAATCCTGACTTGCTCACAGATGTGAGCTCATAAAATGAATAAATAAACTCATCATTTCATTCAATTACATGTGGATTTATTGAGTTTGGTTTTTAGACAGAAAGACAGACGGGGCTTTATAATTCAGTCAAAAATCATGTCCACATTTATAGACAGATTATCGTTCTTCACTGTTCCACCTTCAATTGTATCATGTTTCATAGCTCTCAGTGAGAGACCTACCACTGTGACGTCATCAGTACTCAAACAGGTGTGCTTTCTTTCTATTAGGTGTGCTTTCTTTCTATTAGGAACAAATGCAAATAGGTCCCGGCTATTGGATTAGGAACACCTACAGCAGAAGTGGTAAGGGAGACCGCTAGAAAGGTGCTTGGTGTGACATCTGGACAGAGGAAGGAGGACAAGGAAACCTCGTGGTGGAATGAAGTAGTATGGAGAATGGAGAGTACATGGAGAGGATACAGAGGAAGAGGCTGGCGAAGAAGAGGTGAGATAGCTAGAGAGATGAAGAAAGTAGACAGGAGTACAAGGAGATGAGGCGTAGGGTGAAGAGAGAGGTAGCGAAGGCTAAAGAAAAGGTGTATGGTGAATTGTATGAGAGGTTGGACACTAAGGATGGAGAAAAGGACCTGTACCCATTGGCTAGGCAGAGGGATCGAACTGGGAAAGATGTGCAGCAGGTTAGGGTGATGAAGAATAATGATGGAAATGTACTCACAAGCAAGGAGAGTGAGTTGGGTAGATGGAAAGAGTACTTTGAGGGACTGATGAATGAAGAGAATGAGAGAAAGAGAAGGTTGGATGGTGATTAAGGAAGTGCAATGGATTAGCAAGGAGGAAGTTAGGACAGCTATGAAGAGGATGAAAAATGGAAAGGCTGTTGGGCCATACCTGTGGATGCATGGAAGTGTTTAGGAGAGATGGCAGTGGGAGTTTTTAACCAGATTCTTTAGTGTAATCTTGGGAAGTGAGAAGATGCCTGAGGAGTGGAGAAGAAGTGTACTGGTGTACCTATTTTTAAGAATAAGGGTGATGTGCAGAGCTGTAGCAACTACAGAGGGATAAAATTGATAAGCCACAGCATGAAGTAATAGGAAAGAGTAGTGGAAGCTAGGTTAAGAAGGGAGGTGATGATTAGCGAGCAGAAGTATTTTTTCATGCCAGGAAGGAGTACCACAGATGCGATGTTTGCTCTGAGGTTGTTGATGGAGACGTATAGAGAAGGCCAGAAGGAGTTGCATTGCGTCTTTGTGGACTTAGAGAAAGCATATGACAGGGTGCCTAGAGAGGAGTTGTGGTATTGCATGAGGAAGTCGGGATTGCCAGAGAAGTATGACAGATGCTTCCAAGGTGGAGGTGGGATTACATCAAGGATCAGCTCTGAGCCCTTTCTTATTTGCTATGGTGATGGACAGGTTGACAGACGAGATCAGACAGGAGCCACCGTGGACTATGATGTTTGCGGATAACATTGTGATCTGTAGTGAGAGTAGGGAGCAGGTTGAGGAGACCCTGGAGAGGTGGAGAAATGCTCTAGAGAGAAGAGGAATGAAGGTAAGTAGGACTAAGACAGAATACATGAGCATAAATGAGGGGGACAGAGAAATGGTAAAGATGCAGGGAGTAGAGTGGGCAAAGGTGGACGAGTTTAAATACTTGGGACAGAGTAAAACAGTTCAGAGTAACGGGGAATGTGGAAGAGAGTGCAGGCAGGGTGGAGTGTATGGAGAAGAGTATCAGGAGTGATTTGTGACAGAAGGGTACCAGCAAGAGTGAAAGGGAAGGTCTACCAGATGGTAGTGAGACCAGCTATGGTATATGGGTTGGAAAAGGTGGCAATGACAAAAAGACAGGAGGCAGAGCTGGAGGTAGCAGAGTTACAGATGCTAAGATTTGCGCTAGGTTGGACAGGATGGAGAATGAGTATATTAGAGGTTCAGCACAGGTTGGACAGTTTGGAGACAAAGTCAGAGAGGTGAGATTACGTTGGTTTGGACATGTGCAGAGGAGAGATGCTGAATATATTGGGAGAAGGATGCAGGGATGGAGCTGCCGGGCAAGAGGGAAAGAGGAAGGCCTAAGAGGAGATTTATGGATGTGGTGAGAGAGGACATGCAGGTAGCTGGTGTAACAGAGAAAGATGCGGAGGACAGGAAAAAGTGGAAAGAGATGATCCGCTGTGGCGAACCCTAACGGGAAAAGCCGAAAGATGGTGATGATGATGATGATGATGATGAGTATTTCCTTCAGGAATCTAGTTTACATCTGCTTTCTTTGTAAAGGTTGACTTCTTTTTATTTGCTTTTGACTTTTTTTTTGTGTAAAATTGACTTCCGCGTATTTACATAGACTTCTTTTTGACTTCTGGCTTTTTTGAGTCGTATTCAATCCAATAATCAATCAATCAAATAATTCAATAATCCTTTTTAAGTTGCCTTTTTTTTAAAGGGTCCCCAAATCCCGGAAGCATTCCGAGATATCGCGAGACCTCAGTTCGTGGGCAACATGGTGGCTCCCTAGAACATGTGGTATTTTTTTTACATTTTGAGAAGTCACAGTATACGTAAGGTTTAGTGTATATTTAAGTAAAATCCTGGTCGTGAATAATTTTATTATATATTACGGTGTAACCTGGATTAAACAGGAGGAGCCACAATGCAGCACGACGATGTAAGTCGTGCGAAAGCTGTATTTCTAGTTAACGAGCTAGCTAGCTAACCTGGCTAACGAGCTTCATATTTGCATAGACTTGAATTTAAACAGTATTTGAGTGTTTATTCGTAGTTCTTCATGTTCAGTATAATTCAGATTAACACTTATATCATTGTATCACTTTCTCTTTGCAGGTAATATGGGACCTGATCGGAAATAAACAATTTTGTTCTTATAAAGTAAAGTAAGTATCATCATACAGCACTTCTGGCACACACACATATAAGTCTAATTGCTGTGGATGAAGAGGAATAAAACACTCCATGTTGTGCTTTTATAGAGAAATAATCAATGACCGAGTGGTGAGATGACGCAGAGTTCCTATTCCCAGACCGGAGTTGATTATTTTCTAATAACAGCACATCCTGAAGTGTTTTATTCCTCCTATACCACTACAATTTACCAACAATTACTGCCGTCATTTATTATAGGATGATACACGCTTTTGCCCATTTATAGTTATAATTAATGTGGAAAGTCCACAAAACAAGTTACTTCCTTTTATCACTTGTTACAGCAGCTATAAACACTCATTCCTTCACATTTCTCACTCGAACTGAATAAGACAAAAAAACCACCACCACCACAGTGTTAGTGCCAAATGCTGGACACTTTTTTATTCATATATGAGCTTTTGAGGCACCTCTACTCACCACCAAGTCCCTCTGAATGGGCCGTTATTGCTTTAATAGTAATGTGTTAGAACGAGTGTGTCTATACAAACCTGGGATTTATAGCTGCGCTGCTGTTCTAGAAAATAACCCACCTTCTGACTAATCAGAACCCAGAATAAAATAACACTGTGGTAATGAGCTGAAGATCTGACCGATCATTTTGAAGCTTAACGTATGTGTGGCTTTCCTCCGAAGAACAAAAACGAAGAACTTCTGCCGGAACGAGTACAACATCACGGGTCTGTGCAACCGCCAGTCGTGTCCTCTGTCCAACAGTCAGTACGCCACCGTCAGAGAGGAAAAAGGTACATCACGCACGTGCTCAGCTTTTAACTGTGAGATGGAGCGTGTCCGCTTTGTGTTTGCGAACGCACACGTTCTCGTGAGGTGTTTGTGTAAGCATGACTGCGGTGTGTTTCTCAGGTCGGTGTTTCCTGTACATGAAGGTGATCGAGAGAGCGGCTTTTCCAGCACGCATGTGGGAGAAGGTGGGTCATGATTAATAATGTAGTCAAATCTTGATAGTTCTTGTGTGTGA
This sequence comes from Notoglanidium maculatum, assembly GCA_030068355.1. Taxonomy (NCBI): domain Eukaryota; kingdom Metazoa; phylum Chordata; class Actinopteri; order Siluriformes; family Auchenoglanididae; genus Notoglanidium; species Notoglanidium maculatum. The sequence continues at coordinate 23,966,511 of JAQQZX010000040.1, read as the reverse complement.
TCATTTTGAGGGCCAAGTTAATTCCAGACAACGTGGAAAATGTTACTACAGTGGCTTGCAAAAGTATTCGGCCCGCTTGGACGTTTCCACATTTTGTCACATTACAGCCACAAACATGAATCTGTTTTATTGGAATTCCACGTGAAAGACCAATACACAGTGGTGTACACTTGAGAAGTGGAACGAAAATCATACATGATTCCAAACATTTTTTACAAATAAATAACTGAAAAGT
>JAQQZX010000040.1:23913650-23928141 GCA_030068355.1 Notoglanidium maculatum | reverse complement strand
ATGTTCTCCCCGTGCATGAGTGGGTTTCCTCTGGGTGCTCCGGTTTCCTCCCACAGTCCAAAGACATGCAGATTAGGCTACTCTAAATTGCCCATAGGTGTGAATGCGTGTTTGTCTGTGTTGGTCCTGTGGTGGCCTGGCGACCTGCCCAGGGTGTACCCCGCCCTGAAGATGCTGGGATTGGCTCCAGCCTCCCCGTGACCCAGATGGATAAAGCGCTATAGATAATGGATGGACATACAATACACACACACACATGCAAATACGTCTGGAAGATGACGCAAAACAAACCCCAGTGACCACTGTAATCGATCACGTTTTGCTCTGAAGCTGATATTTGTAGGTATATATAAGTTTAAATAGAACATCAAATCCAAAATTATTGGCACCTTGTGTGTGTAAACATTAAAAACATATATATGACTCATTCACAGGAACACACATGTACATAATCTGATGCTGATATACAGACTTTGTGTTATTTAACGAAGAAAATCATATAACCCATAACTTTCTGTAAGGTGACATATTTTAGAAAGGAGTCTCCAGTGTCAACAGTAAGGAAGTTTGATCGTTTTTATTTTTTGTACAGGTTATTTGATCCTTTTGCATCAATGTTTGTGGCCAAAAGGTTTGATTTCGGTCGACTCCGACCCCAACACCATTTTATGCTTGGTGAGGTTTAGGAACACCATGTTGTAAGTTGGTGGCGTTTTTGCAACACTTGGCAAAAATTGTTCAGTAAGCAATTGGAAACTCTAATAGCAATTCTAAAAATCTTTGGTCCATTCTTCTCACCGTGGGAAGGCGGTGAATATTTTAGTGTGTATCACGGCACCGACTGTGTTTTGTAGTATTTTTAAGATATCCAATTATGTGGCTTGTGCAGGGTGACGAGCATCTCTATTCTTGGTGTCAAAGAAAACAATGGAGTTCCTGAAGACCGAGAACCGTCACAAAAAGATTCCTTTAAGCAAGATGATTAGTTTGGGGGTGTTAAGAATATTTCCTCTGGGGGGGAACAAAAAAACAAAACCCCACCACATTGGACTGATGTTTGGTTAAAGGAAAACAGTTATTTCTGTTGGAGTGGAACATCTAAATAATTCGGTTTAAATACAATAATTTTTTCTTAATGAGTGCCAACAATTCTGGAAGTGACTGCATCATCATCTCTCGTTTAATTCAGGATAAAGCAGGTTGATGAATAAAAACCAGGCGTCCACAGCTCTGAGAAGATAATGTGTTTATTGAAGGACGATAAACAAGGACAGGATCTCAATTGTCTAAAATAAAAATAAATAAAATCATCTGCTTCCTCGAACGACAGGCGTGCATTTCCTTGCACAACGATTCCACACGAACAGGATTCACTGAGAGTTCTTCAGCCAGTCTGATCCGGAGTTTTAGTTTTGGGTTGGGGTTTTTTTTGGCACATGGCATGGCAGAAGAGGAGCAGATGAAGTGTTGTTTGCTGTAGACGGAGAGGGTTTTTAGGGATTTTAGTGTGCACACCTGAGAGAACATGCTCAGAACATGCTCCAACGGGACGAGGTGGCTCTTAAGATGATCTTTGTGGGAGATTATATATATATTATATATATATAAAAACCACCAGTCATGAGCCTCCTCTTGTTTTGTGTGGACATATTCATATAAATACAATCATACAACTTAAAAGAACCGTTAGGTAATGTGTCCCATCTGCTGTGCAACATCAAAGAACCCACATTCGAATGTGTTATGACCGTTAAAGCAGAAATAAAACCACAGAAGAAAATAAAATAGTACTTAAAGCCTTTCAAAGGGAAAAAAATATATATACGTTTCGATGGATGTCAGTAGCTTTGTGCAAGCATGTAAGCTCAAGCAGTAAACAGCAATGCACATGGTTTATGCAGGGATACAGAGCTGATATCTGATCATCATATCCGCTAGCGTGAGCGCTTGATCGCATTCACCGTATTTTACAATCTAACTTTTTGTGCGCGAGAGACATGAACGCACATGATGCTGACTGATCGCTTTCTTTCTTTCCTTCCTTCCTTCGTAATGGGATACTTAACGCATTCGGACGTTTTAAAGTCAGCGACATCGGTTATCGGCTAATATTTGTATAAAAACTGAAGAAAAAGCAGCTATACCTAAAAATAACTCCTTCAATGAATAAAAAGCCACAGGGGGTGTGGACCACCTCCACCTTTTTTTTTTTTTCTTTCTTTTTATCTGAAATCGGTCACGAGCTGTGCTTTGGTTGTCTGAAACGGTCACACCAGCATTAGCCGTTAGCATGTACGCTTGTGCTGTTATTTGTGGCTTTTTCACAGGAACATGTCTGGAATTTTTTTTAAAAATTTATCATCTAGCAAGAAATCCAGAACAGTAATGAGTCAGGCGGTGTGCGTGTGTGTGTGCGCACGTGTGTGATGGAAAGACGCGTGCTCAGTGCATTTATAGAACTATCTTTTGTTGCTAGGTTGTGGGCGTGTGCGCATGAGTGTGACAGCTGAAGCGTGTCTGTGTGTGTGTGTGTGTGTGTGTGTGTGTGTGTGTGTGTGTGTGAGACAATGCATGAGATTGAGAAAGCAGCGTTTGGCGCAGTAATGAAACCGGACGATGCGTTTTTGGAGCAGGTGGGATAGCCGAAGCATTTTGTCTGATGCGTGATTAGACTTGATCTTTGAAGGACTCCAGGTTGAAGGCGGTGTCCAGGAAGCGCTTCAGCTCCAGGAGGTGGGAGTTCTTGCTGCCGGTGGCTGGAGCAGCGGCAGGTTCACGACCAGCGTACCTAAAAACACACACACAGTTAATAATGCAACACACATCAATATGCGCAGCACGCGTGTTTCAATTAAACATGATTACAGGATGTACTGAATATAATTACATGTGCAATATCCTAAAAAAAAAACCCCAAAAAAACATTATTCCCTAGCTAGTGAGCATAAAAGGCAAACAAAGTAATTTGGGATTTGTCCCGACTGCGTATTTACTAAGGGTGTAAACCTCATTGCTCCAGTTTCGGTTGTTAAGGCAACACTTTGATATTTCACTCTGCTATGATACGATTTTGATTTAGTACAGGTTTAGAATCCGGGATTGTCCTACCATTAATTTGTGAATGATAATGTAGAGAAGGACTATTTTAAAAGTATCAGAGTTACAGGCAAGCCTATTTATACATCAGTTTAAAAGTATGAACTATGGTTTACACACGAGTCCTTATTTGATGATAATCGATTAATAATAAAATTATAGTCAATAATCGTTGCTTTTATTATCCACGGTTTTTAGGTCATCAGATCTTCTGCATCTTTTCAAACTGCCGTTCATGCTGCGTCCCAGGGAGACATGACACACTGAGGAAAGCGCTATCCACCCACTTACGCGTTCACAAGCTGACGGGAGCCCATGAATAGCGTCGCGTCGCAGTGATTGACAGTACGCCCGTCCTGCCCTGAGAGTACGACTAATTTTGATCCCTGGCCAAGGACGGCCGTGACATCGTCAGGATCCGAAATCTCGATTTCAGGACGATAAGGTTTGTCCAGGACCGCTTTTCTGTTGTGCCTCCCAGGAGTCCATGCTTGTCTTTCAAATCACTCCCAATTGCCTAATCATGACACCGCTAATATGTACTCATTAGGGATTAGAAGAGCTTTTTTCCACCCTCATTTAAGAATTTTTGTTTTGGGTATACCCAAAGGCATGACGGCATGCCAATTTAAACAAACAAACCCGAACACCTCGCCATGATTTTTTTTTATTCATCCATAACTGGGCTAAAATGTAAAATCATGCAAAATAAACAAATATTAGGTGTTGTGTGAATAAATGGAAACAGGAAATGATTTTTATTTCTACTTTGTGGTTTAAGGAGCACAAACGTACACTGCAGAGCTCCTGCAAAAATGCTTTTTTTCTTTACTATTTATTAAATGCACTCAATGGCTACAATTTAAATGCAGTAGGAAGGGGAATTTGGCAGGCCTGGTTTTATTTGCCTTGGCGTTGAAATTAGTCCCTACGAGCTGATTAAAAGCGGGCCGCTTATCAGGTGATTTGGTTCTACACAAGATAAACACACTGCATGCACTTGGTGAGGTACTTTACCTGGTGCGTTTGTTAATAATTTGTAGCTACAGATAACAGACAGCTTGTACACGTAACCTAAGAAACGGTAGATCTTTGTCCATAAAGAACTTTTTATAAAGTGCTGGTTTAGGTGACCTAGTTTGAGCAATGTGTGTAGTTTCCACTCTTTTGTGGTTTATATAAAACTTGTCTGGTGTAATGATGCAGCAGCGTGTGCGCGTTTACCAGACGGGCTTGGCGCGGTCGATGGTGGTGCGCATGCGAGGCTTGACGTAGTCGTAGTAGCCCTGGTTCTTATGCTCCTCCTGACACCACACCAGGTCCGCGTTGGGGAATTTCTCCGTCTCGGACTTGACCAGGTCAAAGGGGAACGGAGAGAGCTGCAGGATGGGGTTAGGGGTCAGAGGTCACCTCGGTTACATCATCCACCAAGCAAACACAATCTTCTGCAGCGTTAATGCTACAGGTCACGTGTTACACTGCATTTCAAACTTAACAGTTCATTACTTCCTTTATTTAACGCTACAAAAATAACCTGCTTAACACTGAAAGGAGGGACAAGGAAAACTTAATATTTTACCGAGACGATGCGTCGTGATACGCTATATTACACTGCCCTTATTGTGAGTGCGTACGCGCCGTACCTGCTCAATACGCGCGATGGCCACGTCGTTCTCCATGCCGCGAGTTCTGCGTTCGCGTGTGAGCTCGTAGTAAACTTTCCCTGTGCAGAAGATCAGACGCTTCACTGCAGCTGGGTTCTGGGCCGCGGGACCTTCCTCTGGGATCACACGCAGGAAATGCGTGCCTACACACACACACACACACACACACACACACACACACACACACACACAAAATTCAAGACTGAAAAAAGTCACTATACCTGCTTCTGTTGTCAAGTTCAGATCATTTATAAAGCTAAGACAGACAGAAAACAGACAGACAGGTAGACAGGGTAACAGACAGACAATAGACAATAGACACAGAAAGGTGGCAGACAGGCAGCTAGACAAGCAAATTAACAGACAGGTTACCAACAGACAGACAGAAATAAATAAACAGAATGACAGACAGTTGTAGATAGAGGATAGACAGGGAACAGACGAGATATAAAGATGGCAGACAGACACAGTGAAACAAAGATGGATAGCCAGACAGACAGGTACTGAAACAGACAGACAGACAATACAGACACACAGAAAGGTGACAGACAGGCAGCTAGACAGAGAAAGAGACGGATAGATTATAGACAGGCAACTGACAAACATACAAGCAAGCAATAGACAGACAGGTAGATGGACAGACAGACAAAAAGATAAATTGGACAAAAACAGACAGACAACAGGACGAAATCCAAAATGAAAAATCTATTAATCAAATAAAAAAAAACAAACGCCTGAAATCTGATCACATGACTGACCAGGCAGCATCAGGTCAAAGTTGGACTTGGCCTCTGGGTGGCGCAGCAGAGATTTGGGAGTGAAAATGATGAGCTGTAGAAGAGAGAAAGAGCCACAGGTTAATCAGCATGTGTGCGTGTGTGTGTGTGTGTGTGTGTGTGTGTTGCAGTGTTGGCGTTAACTCACAGGCTTCCTGAAGGGCTGCAGGATTTGCCTCCTCATTACGTGGAAGTAGTTGGCCGGAGTGGAGCAGTTCACCACAATCCAGTTACAGTCGTACAGCTGACGCACCTCAAAGTCGTCCGTGATTTTCTACAGGTCGGAATCAGACCAGGACAATAATGTAATTACAAAACCACAGAGACCTTCCTACTAATTTCTCTAACAAATCAGATGATGTGTTTTTAAACAAAGCTAGAAAAGTGACCCTCTCACACACTAAAGACAACTTTGATACAAATTCACCGCATTGAAAAAAAATCCGTGTTGTCCTGCGTCTAAAAGTCAGCAGCTCGGTCCGCCGTTCTGCGCATCACGAAAACGATATGGAAAAGGATGACAAGCTCGTGCTCTTTCTGCATTTTAATGCAGACTGCGTATGTTTTTAACGTCCTGCATGAGAACGTTTTCGTGTTTTCGCACACGCAATATATACATGATAATATAGTCTCTGTATGTCATGCGGTACTGGCAGCAAGGTCAAAAATGACTGCTGCTGAATTTCCTGCCTATGTTAACTGTAAAAGACGGGTAAATCTCCAGGAGAGAATGGATAACTGCTGGAACGAACACTGACGCACTGGTGAGAGCCTGTGAAAGGAAAGACATAGATATAAACCAAAAAGCAGCCGTCTTACGGGGAAGAAATCAGGATCGTCGTTGCACATTTGCAGGAAACGCTCAGGGCGAGCCGATGAGTGCTCGGGACCCTACAGAAAAATGAGGAGCGAGACAGAATTAAATAATACATTAACACTGATACATGCTGGGTTATACGCTTAATGCAGCTATTTAAATGCTATATCGCAATATAGGTCAATATATGGTACTGGGTTGAATGATAGATCTCCTGTGTCAGCGCTTTGTAACAGTCTGAAGTGAATCTCAATCTTTACGTATTATGACACGGGAAAGCTAGACACATTCCATCTTTGTAAAATAAAATGACAAGCTGTGTTTATTTGTCTTAGAATATCTATCTATCTAAATATATAATGTGATATAATCTATAATCAATCAATAATATATCAACAGATATGATCATGGTGAGGCAAAGAAGGTTTATAATGCTGGTACTAACAGGAACGAACTTGTTTCACGGATGTTCCAGAACATTAAAGTAAACATTAAAAGACAAAAAGTAGGACGTGTCGTTCTGTTACGATGCAAGAGGAATAAAACGCTGATTAGTTTCCTATAATGTAAACACACCATTACAATCAAATTGCTAGGTTCTGAAAAAAGGGTTTAGGGATAACGCATGCAGGTGAATTGTGGGTAACGTGCTCTCGTCTCACCATGCCCTCCATGCCGTGCGGCAGCAGCAGGACTATGCCGTTCTGACGGACCCACTTGGCCTGGCCGGAACAGATAAACTGGTCGATTATACACTGGGCCGTGTTGTGGAAGTCTCCAAACTGGGCCTCCCACAGAACCAACGCGTTAGGACTGGCCATGGCAAATCCCAACTCGAAACCTGAGCGCGGGGAAGACGAGGCGGGAGAACACAGACAGGGAACGGAGGGTTAGAGACGCGGGCAGATGGGATAAAGAAATAAATCTGAAACCAGTGCGTCTGTAGTGAGCATAGTGAGCGTACTCACCCAGCACGCCGTACTCAGACAGTGAGCTGTTACACACGGTGTATGGAGCCTGGTTTGGGGCCATGTGGTTCATGGGGATACACGTTCTCTTATCCACGTTCTGATCGTGAAGGACGTGGTGACGGTGACTGTGCAGGACAGACAGAAAAATGGACCATATTAGAAAAACAGGATACGAGACCCAGGGCTGTGAAACAGTTCAGAGTTCCTGATAATACAAGAAGCGTGCTTTTGATCTATTCCTGCTGCTAGGGTTTAAGGAATTGCTGGAATATGACAGAGGGCTGTTTTTCCAAGGAGAACGTGTCAACGTGCCTGGTGCTCATGCTACATACATACATACGCGCACACAGTCTGAGAACCCTCATTAACAACGCTAAACCAATCAGCAGCACCTGAAGGTTCCTCTCTCCACGTCCTGGCCGCTGAGGCGCACGTGGATCCCCTCTTTGAGAAGAGAACCGAAGGCCATGTACTCTCCCAGAGCCCAGTCCACCGTCCGGTTCCGGATCATCTCACCACGACCTTTCAGGATCCGACTCAGACCTGACAAACACACACAGACAGAGAGAGAGAGAATGAATTAAATGTACACTGTTTCTCCGTGTGTGTGTGTGTGTGTGTGCATGTACACACCCCCGTGAATTGTGAAGTCTTCCACAGGTACGGATGAGGCCACCTGTCCTATATATGTGAGCTCCTCCTCACTCAATCCTGTAGATGGACAGGTCATGCTTTTGGGCTGGCCGTCCAGCGTGAAAAAGCCTGTGGACACACACACACACACACACACACACACACACACACACACACACACACGCGCAACTGTGTTAATGGGCATGGTCTTATTAGAACATTTCAAAGAAATCAACAAGCCAAGTGCATGCAAACACACACACCTTAAACTCATACGCATACACACAGAGACACAAATCTGCATGCAAACAATCACAAACATGAACACACAGACACCCCCCCGAAGCTTGTACACAAGCACACACACCAGGCCAAGGGGAATCCAGCCAGTGCTTGATGTGGAGGATTTTCTCGTCCTTAGAGCGAGCATAAGCCTCCTCACAGATCTTGTCGTATTTGGCAATCTCCTCCTGCAAACACAAACGCACACACGAAGTTCAGTGCTCATTATGTTCAACTCCTCCCGAAAACGACAGCCACTTTATTCCACAATGAACATTAGGCATGTAACGATCTATTGTAATACAAAGAGTATGGTATAATATAAGATAAAATCGTGATACAAACATGTGACGATTGTTATCGAAGGAAATAAAAATGAACAGCGATTCAGCTTAGCTTTTCTTAAAGGCCACTTTTGTTTAGACAGCAGAGGGCGCAATAACGTATAACAGCATAGCGCGAATACTCGTGATGTTACTATGAGGGGAAAACGGATCAAAAATGGGAAAGAGCTTTTGTGTGCATTTACAAACAGATTCAGCAAGAAATCCGAGCACTCTCTTTGCCCTGACCTCGTATTCCTGGCGAGTGACCGCTCCCTCAGCGATGAGTTTCTCCGCGTATTTCTGCAGAACTGGTTTCTGCTTCTTGATCTGCTTGTACATCAGCGGCTGTGTGAACATGGGCTCGTCCATCTCGTTATGGCCGTTGCGCCGATAACACACCTACAGCGACAAAGGAGATGAAGACACACACCATTACATTTGATAATATAATAGTCGTAAGACTGGACACACGCAGACACACGGTCATTTCAGGATGATGCGATAACGGGCACACACTCACCAGGTCAACCACGACGTCTTTGTGGAAGGTGGCTCTCCATTCAGCGGCGACGTTGCACACGTACACGACGGCCTCTGGGTCGTCGGCGTTCACGTGGAAGATCGGAGCGTTGACCACGCGTGCTACATCGGTGGGATACGGAGAGGACCGAGCCATGCGCGGATCAGTGGTGAAGCCAATCTTAGAGAGAGAAAAAAAACAAAAGGCCCATTTTCTGTCCACAAGATTATTGTTTACACGTGTGTGTGTGTGTGCAAATCGTAAACGTGTGAGAGGTAAAGGTCTGTGCGTATACCAACAATAGGGATGGGCTACATCAACACAGTCACGCTGCATTGAAAGACAAAAACTTGAAAGAAAGTGAGCAAATTGTCGAAAAGAAAATAAACATTTTAATATTGCTGAATACCGAAAACTGTATAGAATAAAAACAGCTTAACAAAAAAAACAAACAAACAAACAAAAAAAAACTTATTTAACAAATTATAAAAAGAAATCAAAACCTATGATCTCATAAGAGTACAGAGAGATATTTTATTACAAACGACCTTACAATATTGATATCATCTCGTCATACTGCCCAGCCTTAACGGATGGAGTGAGAGAACCTGTGCTTTTGACACGCGGAAGAGAACACACACTTCATCAGTGGTTAATAAGCGTGAGATAAAGCTAGCAGGTAGCTGTTTATTCATTCATTCATTCATTCATTCAGACCATTTAAAAAACAGAAACAAGAAAATATCCGTGGTGAACATTTTCCCCAGAGTTCCCAGTATACCCAGTACCGAGCAATATCGGGAAAAAATATGCTGCAATGAACATCGGCAAAAACATAGCAGACATGAGATCCTGTTAAAAATGAAATTGGAAAAGAAATTTATTTTCTTCTGGAAACGTTTACCTATAAAGAGACTTGACTGTTGTTTTTTTTCTTTCGCAAGAATGGATTTTTTTTATAGTTATACTTTACACGTGACCATATGTATTATTATTTATAATGATTTGTATGAGAGTTTAGTGCTTTAGTTAAAAAAAAATAAAAAAATTAAAACAGTACCATCTCTACTTCTGATGATCGAAGATAACTAAGAAAGTGTAGCTTCATCTCCCTCACACACGCACTGGACATGTGAAACGGTTTGGGCGCAGCATGTGTGTATGAGCGAGTGTGTACCTGGTTGTTTGCGACCACGTGCACCGTGCCGTGTGTAGTGTAAGATGGCAGGTCGCTCAGATGGCAGGTTTCGTAAACGATGCCCTGGCCGGCGAACGCGGCGTCTCCGTGGAGCAGAATGGACATGACCTAAACGTGTGTACACACGTGCACACACACACACAACAGCATTGAAATACAGGTCTGTTTATGGTAATAAATGGTCCAGCTCAGAAATATTATAAAATACTACATAAGCATATTAAGGAAAGATTTTAACACGTGTACACAATAAGAGTGTGCGAGTGAGTGTGTGTGTGTGCGTTGCTGACCCGGTTGCCCTCGGTGTCGCCGCAGTAGAACTGCTCGGCCTTGGTTTTGCCCTGCACCACCGGGTTCACGGCTTCCAGGTGAGACGGATTAGCCACCAGAGACAGAGTGATGTTCCTGTCCGTCACACGGTTTATCCTTCTGTGGTACATGCCCAAGTGGTACTTCACATCTCCTGAACCCTGTAACACACACACACACCCCCACCCCGTATGTGCCATGTAAGAAATAAAACCCCTATATGGCATGCGAGTCCCTCTGAACGAGCGGTTACTATAGAAACGATGACGTGTTAAACGCGTGACAGTCGGCGCTGCGATTAAAGAAAACGAATCAACATCTGACTGATCAGAACCTAGAACTGAAATGCAGATGGTCAGTTATGTTCCTGTGCTCAATTTTTAATACACATAAAAAATAAATAAAAATCCTAGCTGTGTTTTCAACTAAACGTCCAGGCGCCTTTCCACAGCATCCTCACCTCATCTGCAGCCTCCAGCTTGGAGTCGAACTGGCAGAAGATCTGCTCCAGCTCCTTCCTGATCACGTTGGCCAGAACATTCAGTCGCCCTCTACACACACACACACACACACACACACACACAATTAACGATGAACCTTTTAAAACCACCAGCGTGTCAATTCCACACCTCCAGGAGAAATGCATCACGGGTCGCACCTGTGCGGCATTCCCAGGATGACGTTCTCCACGCCGCACGCGCTGGATTGGTCGATGATGGTTTTGAGGGCGGGGATGAGGCTCTCGCAGCCCTCCAGGCCAAAACGTTTCTCTGAGGACCACTTCCTCTGCAGGAACTCTTCAAACCTAAGGTACAACATTCAGAATGACTGATGGATGTTAGCTAGTGAGACTGTGGTTGTACTGTGGACCACATTTTGTGCGCGTGCGTACCTGGTTGAGCGGACCATGCGGGCCAGCAGTGTGCGTTTCTCCTCCAGGCTGAACTGCATGACTCCTGGAGTCTCAAACTTCTGCCGGATCCACTGGCACTGATCCAGGTCATTAATGAACATGAACTCCACTCCTATGTGCTGGCAATAAGACATCTGACACACACACGCACACGCCTTGGTGAGCCATCAGTGAGCCGGATTGCTAGAAATATAACAATACTTATACCACAACACTAGTGAAGCCATGAATCTGATCAGATCGTTGATAAATTTTCTATAACAGCAGCTGCAAATTACAGATTTATATTAACACACTCGCTCGTTCCATCATGTCATCGTTTCTATAAAAACAGCTCATTTGGAGGGACTTATAAATAGGGTGGATACTGAATAACCTAAAACTAACAAAAATTTATTTTAAATAAAGTTGGGCCAACTGATATTGTCGGAGCCGGTATTATGAGCTGTTATGAGCTATTTGCTGATAAATCTGTATCCGAGTTTATAATGACTGATCAACAGCGATCAATAAAGAAACGGATGGAAGACGGATCCTCTCATGTAATGAATGTTGTCATTGCGTAGTTTCTCCACCAGAGGGCATACTGCACCCCACTGCTGGCAACAACAATCAGCAGACCCAAGCAGAGTCGTGCAGCATAACAATGGTGACGCAAACAGATAAAGGCATTCAACTGTTTAAAAAAAAAAATTTTTTTAAATCAGTTTCAGTTGCACACTGAAAATGAATAACCTATGTACAAAATGTTTACGTTTTAACTGAAATGCTTTTTTGTACAACTCTTATAGAAATAAACAAATAAAGCAAAGTATCCTAAAGCATATCAACACTGCATCCATGCTATATTTGAGGGATGTAGATGGATTAAACATTTTTCTAATTAAGTAGGCTATAACGTGATACAGATAACAGAAATGTGCGTGATTGCAGATGAATATTATGTATACAGGCCAAATTAAAGTTATTCTGTTGTGTACACACAAATGTTGTTGTTTTTTATGTACATTTATGCCTGCTTAACTATTCTTGAATTATTTCTTGATATTTTATTTATTTCTATTTGAATGAAGAAAAATTTTTTTTTTTTTTTTTTGAGAGGTCATCACTGACCTTTCTTCCCCCCCCAATCGGTACTAGTGCCAAAAGTCCCTAACCGGTCAGGCCCTAGTTGATATAAACTATATTATTTTATTTTATAAAGATTTCTGTATAGCGACAGTTATACATTTACGGACGGTGCCTCTGCTGTCTGTGATTTTTACAACCTATATGTTTTCAGACACGGGGAAAAAACTGCTATATAAAGATAACAGGAACTGATTTAAATGTAACTATAAACTGATAAAACGCATGGCAAGGTGTTCATTAATGAGTAAGAAATTTTAATAGTTGACAATTTGCTGCGGGATAAGAATAATAAAACGTTTTGTGATGATACATTTCAAGGACGTAACGTGTAACAGAGTGAAATCATCACAGCACCCCCTTGTTGATTGTTTTCCTAGAAAAGCACAACACAACATAGTGTTCCACAGTTAGAGAAGTCAAGAGCACAGCAGTTGAATGAAAAGGTCAGTGGTGGGGTCCGCTCGGTGTGGTGAAAGTGTGTGTGAGAGAACCTCCAGGCGGCGGATGATCTCCCGCAGAGGCAGAGCACTCTCCGTGCCCCCGATGAAGGTAGTGGTGGGCAGGCGGAACACTTTATCCAGATCCGACTCCTCCAATCCATAGAATCCTACAGGCCGGAGCCAGAGACGTGGAGAGGAGAGGGCGAGGAGAGGAGAGGAGAGAGGGATAATAAAAAATAAATAAAAAAAACAAGTGCGAGGGAGGAGGACAGGGATGAGGAGGATGGGGAGAGTGGAAGATGGGATGATATTTGTTTAAAATATGATGAGTAAACATAAGCAGGGCAAAGGGGGTGGATGCAGGACACACGGGAATACGGATGCGCAAAACATTCCATACAGTGACATGAGGGCACAGAGGGGTGGGGGATTTACATTCCAATACATGTCATTAGAAAAATTAAAAAACAGAGCCATAGTAATGACATGCAATGGATGGATGGATGGATGGATGGATGAAGAGGACAGGATAAGGTCAGGGGAAAAACAGAAGGCGAGTTATAAACCAAGAAACGAGAGAGAAGAAAGAAAAAGTCAAGTGTTATCATTCCCAGCTCTTATCAATTGGGCTATTAGTGTTAGCATGGCATGCTAAGGCAGCTTCAAGTTGATACCCGGTTATAATTACGTGAGGTTAAAGCATATGACGTGAAACATGGTGGTGACTCGTAACGGGCCATCCACGTGCCACGGCCATTATTTATTTTCTGAAGTTAATGATATAAATAATAAAACGAGTGTCGTGGAATTCAGGCCACGTCATGAACCGTGTTACACCTCATGAGTCTGAGGCTTGGATTTATAACCCACCAGAGGCAGGAATGATAGACAAAAGACACAACAGTGTGACGCTACTATAAATTACATCCAACTTGACATACAAAAAAAACAAAAAACAAAAGTGTACAATAAAAAAAAATAAAATAAAAAAAGTTTGGGAATCTTATTTACAGAAACGCGTAGAAATTTGGGACAGGAAAGTGCATCGCGTGAGATTTCCTGTTGTGCACCACCAGCATACAGATAAAAGAGCAATACCGATGAGAACACACAGACCGAATGCTGCGGCTGCGTACCCATGGAAACGGGTCTGGTGGATATTATTATGGGATGTGGAGCATGAGGCAGGAAACAGCAGTCATGCACCTTAGCGTGAATGAGTGGGAGAGCGGGAGAGAGCCAGTTAGCCTGAGGATACAAACACCTTCAAACTGGGAGTGTGTGAGAGTATGTGTGTGTCTCTGTGTGTGTTAGTCACAACTAGGACATGAGACAGATAGGCAGAGAGAGAGAGAGAGAGAGAGAGAGAGAGAGAGAGAGAGAGAGAGAGAGAGAGAGAGAGAGAGAGAGAGAGA
>JAQQZX010000040.1:23900052-23912345 GCA_030068355.1 Notoglanidium maculatum | reverse complement strand
ATGCAGAATGTATGAATACAGAATGCAGTTCATTAAAACTGTGAAACTATGTGTGTGTGTGTGTGTGTGTGTGTGTGTGCGCGCGCGCGCGCAACTAGAAGAAAGTATATTTCAGGGCCAAAAAGCAGTGAAAGTCTCTCGGATGGGGTTGTAAAACTGACTGTTCCTGTTTCCAGGGTGTGAGAAGTGGAACCTGAGCCACTCAACGCTCAGCTCAGCTCTCCAACAGGATTCAACACCATCTCCACAACTGAAAACTCGCAGAGGCAGTGTGTGTATGCGCGTGTGTGTGCGCGTGTGTGTCCCACTTGATGCAGAGCCATTCTCATTGAATGCAGCGGCTCCGCCCAAATAAGCATTAAGCCATCACCCAGCTTTGAGCAATTTACACATCCTGTGTGTGATGAACGAGCCCAACAGTCTTTAATGCACAGCGATACACAAATCAGACAAATCCACCTCAGTATCATACAGATCCCTGGTCAGAGCATATCAATTTACCCCTCCTTTCAAAGCTTTGAGATAAGTCAGAATGGTAGTCACACTCTGGAAGACAAAGTAGAAAGAGAGGAGGAGAGTACATTAAGGGGAAAAAATTATTAGTCGTTTTTTTTACAAAGGAACGGCAAGCTGGTAATTAATTGATGAATGAACACTAATTCCCCGTTTACCCCAAATGCAGTCAATGCAGTGTTTAGTTTAGTTTTGCACAGGAGCTGCAAGGACAGTGTGGCGAAGTGAAACCACGCGAACATCTGCAAAACATCTGGATAAGCCAGCTCAAACCTCAGGTTCTATAAAGAATTCAATTTTCAGCATTCATTTAAAAACCAGATAAGTGACGGGACGGTTAATCGATGGTATATTGCAGACTGCGCTTTAATGAATTACCAGGAAGGCCGAAAAAGTGGGCGGTCACTATGGAGGCGCGGCTTGGTTGGAGCAAATAGTTGACCGCGTCAAAAAAAGTTTAAAAAAAAAAAATATTTTTTTTACATTTATTTCCTATTCTTTATCAACTTATTCCTAATGTTAAATAAAATTCCTTTTGTTACATAAAAAAAACTGTTTCATTTTCTGAATAGCCAACAATAATTATTTACAAACATTTGTAAAGGTCTGAGTGCACATAATAGCCTGTTAAATTAAATATTCCTTTGATTAAAAATGGAAAAGGTTAATACCTATAAACCGCAACCTCCACTTGCTTCTCTTTTCTTTAGCTTTCAGCAGACTGGAAAACGATTTCTTGCTGAATCTGTTTGCAAATCAGCACAAAAGCTCGTTCCCATTTTAGACCTGTTTTCCGAGTGTTTTCGTTGCGTTAGAGACCTTCGGTGACGCCACGTGTATTCCCACTATTGTACGCTATAACACCCTCTGCTGTTTGAATAATGCAATTACAGGTATGGAAAACTAAGGTTCATTTTTATTTCCATCAATTGTAAAAGTCATAAATCCGTATCACAATTTATTGGCGAACAATTTATCGTCACATGCCTAGTGTTAAAAGTTCACTGATCGTATGCAGGTTTTCACTCCAGACAAACAGGAGCAAGATCCTGCTCATTTGAAGACGACCCTTTAGGAAGGAGGTCATTTGAGACGCAGCTAGTGATTCTAGCGGTCCAAGATGGCCGCCTCAGCTACACTGAGCTACACTGTTCATGATTGCAGTTTGCAACACTGGGTCCTAGCAGCTCTAACCTCATAGTTCCTGCGCAAAATGTTCACACCATCATGCTACAAGTCACTTCCTGTTTGTCTCATTTGGGCATGGCCTGATCAGCGATTAAATAACAGTAGTTTTGTAGAAGCTTACTTGATTTATTGGCACATTAGCAAAGCCAGCTACCTTCACTGGCCTCGTACACACACCAGAGACGACGACGATCTCTGCAGCTTTCTTCCAGAGCTTTATTTTTCTTCGAAGTGACTTTATATGCTTTTAAGTTATTGTGTGTACCACCTAAATTGCATTGAATCAAGATTGCTTCTTCACCCTCGCTGAAACGATTGCTCAGTTTTGAGGACATGCACTGAACCTGAACTTGGTTGCTTGCTAGTGTGAACGTAGTGCTTCATTTGGAGGTGAAAATGTGAGGTTTGAGATCTCATTCCTTTGCAGTGATTAGTTTTGTTAAATTTTATTCCATAGCCCGAAAGCGGTTTCTGATCACGGTTAAAAGAAGAAGTGCTACAAAGGAAGGATGACGAACCAGGCCTAACGCTATTACCTCCCGCAGAGCAGCACGCTCCAGCTGGCTGTTCCGCAGGCAGTAAATCGGGGGACAGAGGAGTCACTGTGTGGAGCTACTTCTCATTCAATGGGGCTTATAAAGACAACACTACACACTCCTCAGGGTGACTACACGGACCAAAGAGGCTCGGTTGTCAAGCTGAGGTCAAGTGAAAACATGCGGAGAGCTGGTACGGCACATCATTTTGTCATATAAACAAAATACAGTACGAATTGATAGTGATTGCTGGTTTCCAGATGTTTCCACTTGACAATTCGATCTAGGGAGCGCTACAAAGTGTGCGGCTCACTGACTAACCTACACCCTGCAAACCAAGAACAAAAGAAGTGACATAATGAAAGAGAGAGAGAGAGAGAAAGAGAGAGAGAGATAAAGGCAGAGCTTGCTTGTCCTTGAGGCCTACCTCCGACGGTTAGAACACTTAGCCGATCCTTGAAATGTGTAAGGTCTGGAGAAGCAGTGATAGGAAAGAAACATCCGGAAGACGTTAATGACCACACTGATGAGACACAACATTAAATTACTGTATTTTCCAGACAACGTGAAGACACGAAACGCCTCTACGCAAACAAAAAAGCCTTAACATGACTTTTTTTTTTTTAATGGTTTAATTTCCCCCCCCGTTATCGCTACTGTAATTTAGTGTTACAATGTACACCAAAGTTATAATTATAACTTAAACGCTGCATCATCCTACAAGTTCAAGCACCTGATAAAGAGCAAGAGGTCTGGAAAATACGGTAGTACAAATAGTACCAGAGGTCTGGTAATATTGGCACTGATAAATAACACGCACACACACGTCCATCCACGCGCACACGCCTGATGAAGAGCATCAAAAGCCAAATTTCAGCAACAGCACCTGTCCATGATTGAGCTTTTAATCTAAGTCGAATTAACAAATACGACCATCACCACACCTGGCTACTTCTACAGATCACAGGCAAAGCTCGCCCCAAAAAAAACAAACAAAAATGGCCTACTACACAAACACAAGCTCCAACAAAACACAAACCAAGGTGTCAAGTCCTGCCGCAGCACAGAACCCGAGCTCGGATTTGACCACAAATTCCCTCCGTCCTGCTGCAAACGGATTCGCTGCGCAGGAGATCATGCAGCGCGGTCACATGCTGTCAGTGTGTTCACACAAGGAACGTACCGTTAATCAGTTATACAATGCTCAGCACGCACAACGCCACGCTTCAGGTCGTCTTGAGGTTCAGAACGGTGTTTGCCTGATGCGTTTATAATGAAAGGCTGCACCATGACTCATCTCCAAATCTCTTTACCGCTTTGAATATTTCAGATCATTAAAGGTGTTCTGCCATTAAAGGTGCAGTGAGTAACATTAAAAAAAAAAAAAAAAAAAGTTTCTTGACATCTTGATTTCATAACTGGACTGCAATACAATGGCTCCTAATTATTTTACAGCATTTTGAATATTATGTTTAGTTCAGATCATAAACCTGGTCATTTCCTAAGCCTCAGTGACCAGCGATGCTGGTTTAAAGGTGCGGTCTGCAATTTTTCAAAACAAAAGCAGATTGAAAACAGCGCCGTGTACCAGAGATTTGGTAAATTTCTTCCTTTCGGGCTTGTTTTAACAAGTCAAGCGACTTCTTACTTCGTAAAAATAAATAAATAAACAAACAAATAAACAAACCCCGAATCTTTCAGTTTAGCTGGCCGATGTTCTTCAGCTTGACAGGCTCCAAGCGCAACACGCTAGTGCGCTGTGAGAGAACTAACCAGGCTTAAAAACTAGCTGCTAGCATGTCATTGGGAGTCAATAATTGTTATCGGTACAGTAATTAAACCTAAATGTTATGCACCCACTTGGCTTCCTTTTTAGATAAAATGCTGCATAATCATGTTTAAATACCTTTTTTTTAAATCCTAATAATGGAACTTTGGTGTCAGCACATTCCTGCTGGGTGTTAAAGTGTCCCTCAAACACACTCCAATGCAACGTAAAGCAACTTCCTGCCAATATGACCTTTATGCAAACACTCGCTCTGCCAAACAGGATCTCGTACTCCGCTTACAGGCTCGGATATTAAAACAGACGGAGCACCGGAGGCGCGACCGTTTTACACGTCGTAACTCCGACACAGAGGTCAAGGTCCTCTTACACATCGACGCTGGAATTTGGACACCTTGGACATCTGATTGATTACCGCTAGATACCTGGAAGCCGTGCATACTTCAACTGAGGTGACGTTTATCAGGCGGCTGCATGTGGGCAGCTCGGAGACAAATAACAACAATCCCTGTAATAATGCATCTGTTAAAAAAAAGAAACAAAAGCAAAGGCGGCGTAGGTTTTTAAAATTCCTTACTAAAAATCACGTAAAATGTTCCGCCATTTTTCAATTTCTTCATCATGTCTTGCGTGAACTTCCGGCTACGCTGCCGTGACGATTTCCGGTGGCCTCATCCCGATCTGTGACCGTTCAGAAAACGTGCACAAAGTGAACGCAGAGTACGGACAGACGGCCCTGTCCGTATACGTATTTAGCTTTGAGCATGAATGAGCCTTGACTCCGTGCATTCATGCCCTCTAGGGAACCCTCACGCGTACACTACCTCTCACTGCATTACGCGATCAGAATAGCGCACAGATTCGGACACAGCCAAGGTGATATTCAGGAAGTGTAAAATGTGCTGTTAGGATAAATGTGTAAGGGTTTATTTGTTTGAGCGCGTCGCTTTTATGGGGTTTCGGAGGACGGCGCGCTCTTATGCTGCTTTCACACTTTGTGGGGATCCAAGAATACACACACTTCTTTTTAATTACACTGCAACGTTAGCATATTGGCTATGAAATGTTTTGAAATAAATATTCGCTCACTAACGAGACTAACGTTTTCACGTGCCCTGAACTTGCAACCCGATTGGTTGAGAAGGCTTTTGGCGTCACACTGTGGTGTCCTGTAGCGACATATGTAAAACGTGTGAGAAGAAACGGCAAGTGTGAAAGCAGCCGTAGACCGCTAATCTTAAATGTTCGCGTCTCGGGCCAATTCTCGACTCGCTAACGACAAAACCTCGATGCTGGACTAAGTGGCATCACTCCAGACGTCTCCCTGGTCAAGAGTCTTCAAAGAAAGCGAGAGGGGTGTGTCCTGTGTCTTGTGCTTGGACGCAGCCAGGAGAAAAGAAACAGTGCAGGCAAAGTGTAACAGGAACTAAAGCAGGTGCAGTGCGCAAGTCAGAGGCTGCGTTTAAAAGAGAAGGACAAGCTTGGCAGATCCTTCAAAGCAAAACAGCTTTGCGGCATTTTTTTATTTTGTGTCTCGTCTACACTGAGCGGGGCTGTAACGCTCCGGAGCAGGACGGCGGACTCGTTTAGAGACGTGCCGGAGTGCACAAGCCCTTCCCGATCTTTGAGTCGCCGCCAGCCGTCCTGGAGCGGAGGTTTACGGCCCCGCCCGGCGCTCACGGACGAGCACGCTTCATAACTCCTCACCGAGTTTATCCGAAGACGTTATAATGTCGGTAGGGACGCAAGAGTCCAGATCGGCATCCATGATCCCCAGAGGGTCCAGCTGAGCGACATGGTGACCCCGGATCTGCAGGAGACGACGCAGCCACCAGGGGGAAAAGAAACGTGGGCAGAGAATGCGAGAGCACCCACGAAGGGAGAGGATGAAGATGAAAGTGCGAGTGAGGATGGAGTGGTGAAAGGTGGAAAGAAAAGAAAGGAGGACAGATGAAAGGGGAGAGAGAGAGACAGAGAGAGGAAGGGTGGGGTGGGGTCGGGGGAAAGCGACAATAACACAAAACAGGCTCATTAATGATGTTCTGCAGAGCTGTGGAGGAGACAGAAAACATTTCTCACCAACATGCTGGTACCCAGTAGCTACTGGGGCTTCATCAAAATTTACACAACTGATGCCGAGCGGGTCGAGGTGGGCATTATGATGCCCCATGACCTGGAAACAAGGCAACAGCAGTCACAAGAGGCCGTGACACAAACTCACCATGCAGAGTCGGCGCACATCCCAAAAGAGGCATAAAAACACGCTATAAAACAGTGTATACCTTTACACGTTTATATACCAGGGCTGTCGGAATAAAGAGCGCGGAAAAGACGTCTTCAGGTTTATCATATTTAGCGATCCGCATTCAAATGCTTGAGATTTGGTCTTGAGGTACGAACATCTGTAACAAGTGAAAGAAAGGAAAAGAAATCTACCACAAAACAGCACGAATCAGCGGACGAGACGGATCGTCTGTTTGTTCCCCTTTTATAGAGGCGTTAAGAAAACAAGCGACTACACGTGCATAACTCCTCCCCTTTCTGCGCAGATTCTCCAAACGCTGCCGATTCAGCAGCATTCTCACACACGTGCAGCTACATGGAATATTTTTTATTTTTACACATTATAGGTTTAAATCTTTTTTTTTTTTTTTTTTTTTTTTTAAAATACATTCATTTGCATTATTTTCGGTAAGAGGAGGCAAACATCTCCAATAAATGTTTTCTTCTTTTCAGAACAAGCTGTGCCTCAATTTGTAACTCCGCCCACTCTGTTTCAGGTCCGAGGCTCGTTAAAATGGACCGAGATATAAAAGGTGATCACGTAGCTTTCCGGTAGCCCCGCCGTATCGGAGTCAAAACAATGAATGTTAATGTTAATGTAACGGACTGTAGATGTTCGTACCTCTGTTCTGAAATGAGGGCTGGGCGATTTGACGATGGTGGAATAATATCGACATCCTGCTAAATCACGCCACAATACACCTTTCTCACTATTTCGGTTTCTTTTAACTAAAATTCGCAATCTTCAGCCAATGTATCGGCGCAACCCGATCATCTGAACACATTTGTACTGGATCTACACTTAATCTAAAATAACCTACATTTTATTTTTCCTATATTGCATACAAGTGTCAACTGTCATTTCTTTAAAATGAAAAATGCAGGTTAGGCCAGAACGATCCTATATAATATACACATGCACACATTATATTGTATTGTGTAATAAACATCACATTACATTATACATATAAACTTCGGGTATAGTAGAAACGTCGCATCTCCCAGCCCGATAGACCCGTGTGTTTTTTTTACCGACACCTATCGTCATGGCGACGGCTAGTAATCGTCTCACCTCATGGTGAAATATAAATCTTTAAGTAAAGTTAAAGTGCCACCTGAATGCACTCCTTTATAGTGAACGCGATTGCAGAAGAAGAGACAGCCCTCGTATACACACTCCTAGACCCAAAAGCAGGAATTTAAAGCAGGCTTACCTTCGTTTAAGATGGCACGGACACAGATTTGCACTCTTTGTTAAAGAACATAGGTGTAGAAATAGCAGCATTTGGTCGAAAGTTTTTACATATCGCTTCTATTTCATGCAAAACTGCAATGGAACCCTGGCTACCGTCTCGTTAACAGGTTTCACGGCAAAAAAAAAAAAAAAAGCCCACCATACTTGGTTTATAAGCTGAAAATGCATGCAAAATGTATAAAATGATCATTTCTAGACGACGATGAGGTACACGCTTTCATACAGTTTTAATTTTCACACAGCCAAATTGTAAAAATCCCACTTGGGGACGAACGATGATGACAAACGACGTGTAACATCATTAAGCATTTTAAAAAATGCTGACGAAAGCCAGGCTGAGGTTTCCGATCTGTGGGCTTGGCGTCTTGGACGTACGAACCTGATAAGCTCTGATGAGCGACTGCACAGCCAGATGGTCCTCCACCAACTTCTCCACGTTGGGCTGAGCACCAACCAGAGACTGCGCCTGCGTCAGCTCGACCAGGCTCACGCCCAGCGGAGGAGGACTCTGGTAGGCCGTGCCCGGGGGAGCCCCAGCGTTGGCGTTCCTGAAGAAAATGTCCCAAGACTGGAAAGATGAGAGAGAGAGAGAGAGAGAGAGAGCGAGAGAGAGAGACGAAGGAAGGATTTAGGACCACAGGGGTTCCATGTTCATCTTTGCAGCTCTGCACTTTAAGATGTTTCACAAATCGAAGTTGTTTCAGACGCACTGGAAATTCCCAGTGGTGAGACTTCATATTCGCTACAGAAGTTCAGATATTTCATTTAACTCATTAAAAACTCGGAAATTAGCCGATGAATCGGATCAGAGGAGGGAAAGGTCGTCACGGCAACCTCGGAGTAAACACCTGATTTAAAGCCACGCCGTTCGGATAGGAAAGCACGCGAGACGCGAAAGCGGACGCGACTTTACATGGCGGTTAACAGTGTGGTTACATTTAAACCGTGCAAATTTGCAAACCGTAGCATTAGCATGATCGTAATCAAATAGAAAACAAGACAGCGGTCATAGTGGGCATGGAAACCCAGCGCGCGACGTGAGGACAGGAGAACGGCACTGAAATGTCCTAATCTCCTAACGTGTGCGTTCCACTCCTCCTGTGCTGCCACATTTGCGCGTGACTGACTTTACAGAAGCGTTTCATTAAAACCGGTTTCTACAGGACTCTGGTCACATGTTCACCCACCTCTGGAATGACTTGATTTGTGCACAAATTGCTTCCTAAATCCGTACTTCCTGAAAACGAGCTGCCTAAAAACAGGGCTGTGGAAAAAGGCTGTCTTAAATATGCTGCCCCCCCCCCACAAAAAAAAAAAAGCTAAGTAAAGACAGTGTTGTCTAAAACCCAAAGCATGCTCATAAAACATGCTGCCTGAAAAGGTTCTGCCCAGAAACTTGCTGCTTTACCAAGCGCAACCTAAAAATGGTGCTGCAACAAAATAGTGCTGCCTAATAAATGTCTATGTGTAAATTAAACTACAGGATGTTTACAGTCGGGAATGCGGCCCCCGCAGTCGGGAATGCGGCCCCCGCAGTCGGGAATACCTCGTGACCTTCATTAAGTAAACTCGTACATGCCACACAGGGACTTTATCTGATTAAGCTCAGTGCTACCGAAGCAGAGGCAGACTGACCTGACGTCTTCTGGTGTCCTGTAACGCGACCCCTACCGAGCCCTGTAATCCACACACCACGTGAGCGAGGGGTTACTCTGAGGCAGCTGTAAAACTACTGCCCGTTACTGCGCACGCTGCAGCGCGCCGTTTATTACGCATGCTGATACTCCGTCACCAGATCACGGCTATCCTCGGCCCCGTCATCACGACCGACTGTTACGGACGCTAAAATCTTCCTGAACATGCAATTATTCGATTTTGTTTATATACTCGTGAAATATCAGTAAACAAACCTTTACCGTATTTGCAGTAGGACCGGGCGATACGATACAGCAACAATAAACTTTACTGAGATATCGCATTTATTAACTTTCTAAAATGTAGTTTAAATAATTACAATCCGAGTAAAAGCAGGTGAAATGCCGATAATGCGTCTTCAATGATGAGCTTTTAACTTCATTTCAGTATTGAATTAATTTCCTAATTACAGCAGAAATTATTACAGAGGAAACAAAAACGGTGAAACGTGCGGCGGATCTGAGCAGCGGGTTTCGGTGTGGGAATTCCTAAAGAGATAAACACAATAAAAATATAAGTAATTTTTTTTTTTTGGTACTTTCCAGTTTGGATTTAACGATCAAGGAAGCACAAGGCACTGGGATTAATAATCAGACGGCTGGACAGACAGAGGTTAATTTCCGAAGGGAAAAATCGCAATAAATAAATTTAAAAAAATAAAAAGAAAGAAAGAAAGAAAGTAGACTGTCGTATTATATAAAAATCCCACCAGATGCTATTTATTTTTTTATTTTCCCAAACCCTTAAGGGCATTTTTTTTTTAATTGGATGATTTTTTCTTTCTTTCTCTTTTAGATCAAATCCACTCTTTCCAGTCAACTTGGGATATTTTATTTAAAATATTAATAATAATAACAAACAAGATATCACACGTTTTTTGTATTTAACCGAGTTTAAAAGAAGAGGTTTTAGGAGTTTAAAACCTTCGGGTGCTTATAGATCAAACACTGTTCATTTCTTTTTAATTAAACGGAATTAAAAGGACAGGACCGTCGTATCCGAGTCAGGATTCGCTTC
Source organism: Notoglanidium maculatum (assembly GCA_030068355.1). Lineage (NCBI taxonomy): Eukaryota > Metazoa > Chordata > Actinopteri > Siluriformes > Auchenoglanididae > Notoglanidium > Notoglanidium maculatum. Next base: position 23,902,072 of record JAQQZX010000040.1, on the reverse strand, counting down.
ACCACGTCTGTAAACTGTTGGCCGTTTCAGCCTTATTCAAATGAAACATTTCCCGCATTTCATTACCATTTTATTTTTATTTAAGTTGGCTAGGGGTGTGTGTTTTTCCTTCTTTTTTTAATGTTCCGCTCCGTCAGCGGCGAGTCCGGGTGCAAATCTAATCGGCAAACAAACGCTCTAGAAATCTTTATATCCAGATTTATTTCTATTTGAATTAAAACCCCGCCGTGTGTGACGCAGGTACGGGACCCTTCAGGCAGGCGACGGAATTGTACCAGAACTTTAAAAACACTTCGTAAGAAATGCCAACCAACTGGTTCAGCGAGACCTGCAGGGAAACGGCAGCCTATCATCATCATCATCACACAGACACATACATCTCCTTAAAACAAGCTCTCTTACCTCAATGTTTCAAGACTACAACCATCAAACCACGGCCAAAAAATAAGCCGTTGATAAAGAAACTGGGTCCACTAGGTATCGACACCTCATTGTGTAACTGGATATTAGACTTTCTCACAAACAGACCTCAGACAGTATGAGTTGGAAATAACATCTCTAAGACAACTACTGTAAACACCGGGGTTCCTCAGGGCTGTGTTTTAAGCCCTCTGCTGTTCACCTTGATGACTCATGACTGCCGTGCCAAATTCAACACGAAACACACCACCAAGTTCGCGGATGACACAACAGTTGTGGGTCTCATCAGTAACGACGGCGACTCGTCCTACAGAGAAGAGGTGAATCAACTCGCTGTCTGGTGTGACATCAATAACCTGTCTCTGAAGGTCAACAAGACGAAGATCACTGTCCACTTCAGAAGGAAGCGCAAACACACTCCACTCACAATCCATGGCAACGCTGTGGAGTCAGTGAGTAGCACCTAGTGAGTGTCCTAGTTACATTAAATTTAAGTAATTTACACTTACATTTTGCGCAACAACACAGCAAATGTGAGACTCTGTGTAATATCTTACTCCGTGCAATATTTGACTTTTTTCTGTGCAATATTTGACTCTGCAAATTTTAACTCTGTGCAATATTTAACCCTGTGTAAAATATTAGTCCTCGAGTAGTGCTGTACTGTGTGTAGTCTGTAGTATGAGCTTATGTTATGTTCTGTATGTCATGCATGTTGTGTCTAGTATGTAGTTGTCATGTATGTTATGTCTAGTATGTCCTCATGTCATGCATGTTATGTCTCGTATGTCCTTATGTCATGTATGTTATGTCTAGTATGTCCTTATGTCATGTATGTCATGCATGTTATGTCTAGTATGTCCTATGTCATGCATGTTATGTCTTGTATGTCCTTATGTCATGTAGGTTATGTCTAGTATGTCCTTATGTCATGTATGTTATGTCTAGTATGTCCTCATGTCATGTATGTTATGTCCTATGTCATGCATGTTATGTCTAGTATGTCCTTATGTCATGTAGGTTATGTCTAGTATGTCCTTATGTCATGTAGGTTATGTCTAGTATGTCCTCATGTCATGTATGTCATGCATGTTATGTCTAGTATGTCCTTATGTCATGTAGGTTATGTCTAGTATGTCCTTATGTCATGTATGTCATGTATGTTATGTATAGTATGTCCTCATGTCATGTATGTCATGCATGTTATGTCTAGTATGTAGTTGTCATGTATGTCATGTCTAGTATGTCCTCATGTCATGCATGTTGTCTAGTATGTAGTTGTCATGTATGTCATGTCTAGTATGTCCTTATGTCATGCATGTTATGTCTCGTATGTCCTTATGTCATGCATGTTATGTCTAGTATGTCCTTATGTCATGTATGTTATGTCTAGTATGTCCTCATGTCATGTATGTTATGTCCTATGTCATGCATGTTATGTCTAGTATGTCCTTATGTCATGTAGGTTATGTCTAGTATGTCCTTATGTCATGTAGGTTATGTCTAGTATGTCCTCATGTCATGTATGTCATGCATGTTATGTCTAGTATGTCCTTATGTCATGTAGGTTATGTCTAGTATGTCCTTATGTCATGTATGT
>JAQQZX010000040.1:23882379-23895371 GCA_030068355.1 Notoglanidium maculatum | reverse complement strand
GTCTAGCATGTCCTTATGTCATGCATGTTATGTCTAGCATGTCCTTATGTCATGCATGTTATGTCTAGCATGTCCTTGTGTTTTTGAATATTGAGCCAGGAGAAACACAACTTCGTTCTACTATGCAGTCTTGATGTACGGTCTGAATGACAATAAAGTTCACTTTGACTTTGACTAAAAGAAAACTAAATTAACACTGAAATGGAGAAAAATCAGTACAAATGTTCATTTTAAAGATTTAAACCGGACTCCAATAGCAAATCAGCTGATTCCAGTCGTAAATAAAAAGTAAAAGATGTATCACGATATCTCAGACAATTATATGGTGAAATGATTCGAGGATCTTGGTATGAAGCTCGTGCGCCGCAGCGAAACCCTCCTCGGCAGCTCGTCCTCTTCCTCTTACCTTGTGCACGCTCTTGGGGTTCTCCAGCCAGGCGTAGTACATCTCCTCTACATAGTTCGAGCTCGTGCCGTTCAGAAACGGCTCGGCGGCCACCGGCGCGGTGTAGCGCCTGATTGGCTGAAACGTCCTGAGTGCGGGCCTCTGCTGTGTCAGGGTCTTAGCAGTCTGTGAGGCCGTGATCGGCCGAAGCCGCGCCGCACAAGTCCTTAAGCGGTGCATCGCAGTCTGATAAAAGAGAGAGAGCGCTCACGCTCAAACACGACAGCACGCGTTCCCGGGTGTTCCTGCTACCAGCACAGAGAAAAACCACGTCACGTCACCTCCCGAGTCCCCAGGCGGACAACGAGCCTCTTTCTGACGTCCCAGAGATAAGAGTTCAGTTTCCAGTTCCACAGGGAAGCACGGAGATCTGCCGAAGCGCTTTCCCAACCTGAAAAAAGGATCAAATAAACACAATCAATTAAAAAATAATAAAAATTGCAAGAGGAGCTAGTGAGAGATTTCTGTATGGACAGATTAAAGGTGCGGTATGTCATTTTCAGTTTTTAAACCACCCCCCCCCCCATTTCAAACTACTTTTAACATTCCAGGGACACGCACGAGCCAGACAGACGCAGGCAAAGTGGCTCCCTGCGCGCTCAGACAGAGTCCCGCACCGGAGAGCAAATTTCTTAGCCACGCCAAAAGCTCCTTTTCCTCCATCAGCACCTCCCGGAGGCTTTTAGTTCTCACACCACAGCAATTCGGTTGTTTCTTTTATTCATTAAAAATGCATACATTTTATCCATTTATAGTTACTCATTTATGACGTTGTAGGTTGCCGCTTATGTTACGGAGAAACCTCAAGACTAAACTTTCTCGAACGGTAAAAGTGGAGCATCCGTCGTATACATACCTGTTCGGGACGAAATCCGACTCAACAGACAAACAAAATACGGATACAGACACGGGTAGACGGTGTACTACTCACAATTCTACTCCTGACCAATCAGATGCGACCACGCTGCGATATAAACTGACAGACTGACTTATTGAATAAGTCTCTTGGCAACTAAAGTGGAAAATTGCACAATTATGATTTCTCCTTTAAGCACACAAACGTAGGAAAGCAAACCGTATCCTAGTGACCGTATGTGTTTACACACACACACACACACACACACCTGTGTACATTAACCATTAACTGTTTGACATCATGAAGCGAAGGGTAACAGTAGTGCATTACATTTATGATGACGCGAGTTGGAAAAACGGTTTCACATGTGCTTCCTCTTTACCGCTACACTTCTGCTGTAGAAATGTTACACGTCTAAAAATTCCCACCGGCTCAATGACAAGAAAGGAGGCGTTATATGAGTCCGGCTCAGGCGAACTCGGCCGTTTCGGAGCCACATCGGCTAATATACAGAGTCGCGCGAGAAAGTAAACACCTCTGTAAAAGGTTAGCGCTATTAACGAACATCTCATCATTGTGGAAGGAGTCTCCAGTGTGAGCGCTTCGTAACGGTTCTTCGTTTAGGATTTCCATTGTGGGGAAGTCCAGACACAGAGAAAGAGAGAGACATGACGGACAACATTTAATGCAATTTTAAATGGACAGAAACAAAACAAAAACTGAGGAATGCATGGATGAAGCAGTGAAGTTACAGGAAATTAGTCACCTCCAGCGTGACACTGGGTTTCTACAACACCATATATCAAACCACACACACACACTGAGTGTTATATTCTTACTCCGATCTCTTGGCGAAACATTAGTCCCAGTTTCCCCCCAATACAACACAATGGCGTACAACTGATATGACAGTATCTCTCCGACCGGCTGTGACGTCATCATTATCAGAACCGATGACCTTCAACCTTATTCCACATATAGCACCTTAAGGTCCTTTTCAGCTGTTCCAGACGACTGAGCATTGTTTTTCTCTTTTATTCATTTTGCCTGGATGAGTGTTTCATTTGTTGTAAAAAACTGCAAAAGTTAAATTTTTTTTTTGTAAACTACAAATGCTTCATAAACTCCATATAAACAGACATGTCTTCATTGACGTTTCTACCTTCAACACCACGTTTAAAGCCACTTCAACTTAGCGCTAAAAGTTGCTCACGAATCATTCTGTAACCTTGAAGTTGTAAAGTTGTAAAAGTAATAAATAATAAAGTTGTAATCTCCCTATCTGCTGTTCCGTGACTGGTCCACACCTTTATGTTTTGACCTTGTAGTCGCTTCACATTCCAGCGGCTCACTCTATACGCCCAAATCAGGCAGTTCCGAGAGCGCTCATTGGTCACCTATACATAAACCCCGCCCACTAGGCGGCTCTTCGAGTTCTCCGAGTGGCTCTAATTCCTGTCAATCAGTTTGTCCTTTCACTAAACATGGGGGTTTCGGGGTAAATGCTAGTAACACTGCTAAGTAAGCTAAGGCAACTCCCTGCGTTAAATCAGTCTGTGTTCCTGATGGTATAGAGCTTCGTAAAGTTTAACTAAATGCAGAATTTAATGTCTGAATGTTGTAAAAACGATTAGTTTGTCAGCATTTAAAAAGAAAAAAAAAAACCGCGCGGACATGTGGCATATTGGCTAACTAGCTATGTGATGGGCTATGATATGATATACTATACTACTGTGGCTGAATCGTAATTAGCACTACAATCCCTATACTAGTGCACTTCATTAAGCATGAAATAGAGGTATATGTAGTGCACTATAAATGCTACACGGAGTTATTTGGAACTGAGCCGGTGTAATGGAGCCGTGGAGCTAATTCTGGTGGATTATTCAGGAAGATGCCGCTGCAGTTTGAAAACGAGAACTATTTTTAAAAGAAGAAAGTGTACTAAACATGCACTGTGTGATTTAATTTGATTTAAATAAGCTACCAACCAAAGAAGAACGCGTTGTTCGCGGTGTGACCTGCTCTCCCTGTATTTTGTTATTGTTTAAAATGATATAAACCACACCCGAAACACTACTTACTTGTGTCCGAGCTTCCGGTTGAGCCGAATTATTTGCACACCCGAGTTTTAACTGTAATAAGATTAAAATCCCCCCTCCGCTGTCCTGATGCCCTTTGCGTCGCTCTGGCTAGGGAAAAAAAAACACACACCCGGGAACCGGAAGTTGAAATCTTGAGCACGGTGACGCCACGTGCTCTCTGACGTCACGACCTCACTTTCCCGTGATATGTTGGCTACGTCAGTCCTGCTAACGTTTGACTAAACAAAAGATTGTAGGAATAATGTAAGGTGTCATCTTATTATTTCAATTTAAGGTTTATTTCTGTCTCACACTTGGGATTAGATGGGATAGATAAAAAAAATATTAAGTAATATTATTAATATTATTATATTATTATTAATTATTATTATCAAGGGAAAAAATGTTGCGAGGAGAAAATCTTATTATTACCAGAAGCATATATTATGAAGAAAAATCTCATTATTACAAGAAAAAAGATCTTATGAGATTTTAAAAAATGTATTACTATGAGCTCATCATTATTATGAGAAAAAAAATTCATAAGAAGGGGAAAAATTATTTCAAGAAAAACATCCCGTGATTATGAGAAAAAAAAATCATAATTCTGAGAAAATGTCTCATTATTTTGAGAAAAAAAAAATCTTGTTATTATGAAAAAAATATATCATGAGGAAAAACCTTTTGTTATTTATGAGGAATTTTTTTTTTGTTATTACCAGGAAAACATCTTATTACGAGAGAAAAAAACTCTCATTAATAAGACAAAAATTATTAGGTAATATTATGAATATTATCATCAAGGGGAAAGAAATGAGAAAAAAATCTTATTACCAGAAACATATATTATGAAGAAAAACATTTCATTATTACAAGGCAAAAGATCTCATTATGAGATTTAAAAAAAAAAAATGTATTACTATGAGAAAAAATTTATAAGCAAGAGAAAAATATCTTATTATTTAGAAAAAAATTGCTATTTCAAGAGAAACATCCCATGATTGAGAATTTTTTTTATTATTCTGAGAAAAACATCTCATTATTTTGAGAGAAAAAAAAAATCTCAGTATTATGAGGAAAAAAAATCTTATTATGAAAAAATATATATCATGAGGAAAAACATTTCGTTATTTATGAGGGAAACATTTTTGTTATTACGAGAAAAACTTGTCATTATTACAAAAGCATCCTGTTATTCCGACATCTTTTTATGATGAGAAATTAATGTTACCAGGAAAACATCTCGTTATTAAGAGAAAAGCATGTCGTTATTATGTAAAAACAATCATCATTACTGTGAGACAAAATCATCATCATGAGGAAAAAAAGGATTGGCATAAGAGTTATGAGTTCGTACAAGAAAAGCAGCTCATTATTATGAGGAAAACATCTCATTATGGAGGAAAAAAAAAAATCAACGACAGGCAACAGGGCGGAGTGATGCAGCCCGGATTAACTGTTAGCACCCCAAAGACAAATAAACATTAGCAGCTCTTTATTATGCGGGGAAAATATGTCTTAATTGCTAAAATAAATCTCATTATTAGAAAAACCTCTAATGAGGACGTCGTCATTATTATGAGAAAACATCTTATTACGAGGGTAAAAACTCATTTTAAGGAGAAAAACATTATTATTATTATTATTATTTTCATTATTATTATTATTGAACAGGCTGTACTATGAGAAAAAAACATGTTATTAAAAATGTGTGAATAATATTTCATCGTTATTAGGAAGAAAAGATCTCATCATTACAAGAAAATGACAAATGGTTTACGTAAGAAGTGAAACAACGGTGCTTGTCATTACAGGAAAATAATCAAAGATAATATTATGGTATGATGTGGCCTGATTTTGTTACCGTTATCCGGCTGAAGTTGATTCGTTTCCTGTAACGGCGGTGTTTTATTCCTCTTACACTGCTGCGGTTCGTAACAGTCGTGGTAACAGTAAGTGTCACGACGAAACCAAACAGACCACTTTAAATTGTATTAGAACGTCATGCTGGTCGCTGTCCGGTCACGTCACGTAGCTGGACCTTCTGAATCCAGCAGCTCGGGATTAAAGGTGCGGTGTGCAATTGTGCGAGTGCGGCTCTGTCACATAACTATTACGTTTTTATTACAGAAACCACAGAAGTGTCAAAATGGAACTATGTAATGGATCTGGCTGGAACGTATTGACTCGCAGACAGCAGAAACGACTAAAATAAACCACATACACGAGGAGTTTGTATATAAACAGGACAGTAATATTTATTTCCATATGCGACAGAGATACCAAAATCTTCAGCGACACGTCACGAGCGACCCGAGGCGTCATTCGAGCTCGTTCTTGATTTGTGAAAACACTGCAATAATATCTTACAAGTTCCCATCCGTGTACAGTAATAACAGAATTTCATTTTTTGGGATCAAAGTGCATCTTGGTACCTCATATAGCGCTTAGAGGAGCTGGAAGAATCGGGAACACAGTGCAAACAGACCAGGAAGAAAGGAAGAAAAATCATTTCGAAATAGATATTAAATCATTCAGTCGTATCATAATTCAGTTATTTAGGCTTCAATACGCTCACATTGCACTTACAGAGATGCTCAGTGTTATAAGTATGGCACTTTGTCAGCTTTGTGCACACACACACACACACACACACACACACACACACTGTCGTATTGACGAATGCTGAACACACAGCTACGTGTGTGTGTGTGTGTGTGTGTGATTTTGAACATCAAGGGAATATTGCATTATTGGATCTGAACAGGGTTTTGCTCTCTCCGTGTCACGTAGCCCTTTAAAGATGACTCAAATAAGGCTTTATTTTCTGAAAGAAAACCCCGACGACGCATTTTACACCACAATACAACCGTTTTGAAACCTGAAAATAATCAAACGTGTGATTTCAGAGGTGTATCTGCTCCGACAAACAGACAAAATATGTTTGACAAAAGAAATAAAATCTACATAACACATGGATACAAACAGTACAAATAAAAAACCTAGAGTTCACAGAGCTTGTTTATATTGCAGTATTAACTTTGACCTTTCGGTCCGAAAAGCGACGTGGCATCTGAGAATGAGGACGAGGAATCGCTACGCAGCTTGGAGGACATAAAATAGGAATTCTTTTAAAAAAAATCGTATTTAAAAAAAATATTCAAATGGCTTGTCATGTTTGTATCGGTGATATTTTGCATATATTATTTTTTTAAAAATATATATAACTTTTATAGGCAGGACGTCGTGATTTGATTTTACTTCCCCGGAAGTGATTCGATGTTTGTAGAAGTGTGATTTAACTCCCAACATTCTATATGTTTAAAAAAAAACAAAAAAACAGCATTTACGCATTCCGTGTAAAAGCCCGATTACGCAAAAACAAGACATCGGATTCACATCATTCAGTTTACACTTCATGCTTGTTGCAGTCTGCATCATCCCCAAAAAAAAAAAAAAAAAAGCCCCAATTAATCACGAATCTTGACATTATTATTTTTTTGTGCAGGAAATATACTGAAGCGCAATCAGCTGCAGTGGTTGTGGTCCTTTACATCCCATAATACTAACAGACATAATAATACAAATCAGGGATTCGACTTGCTGCTATAGGAACCTTAGATCAGCGACGTCGGGCCGTCTGATTGGCTGAGGCTCTCCGGTCCCGCCCTTTCCGTACGATGATATTGCAGGGGGAGATTCGTCTCGGTGCAGAAGCTGCGGCTGAATCCGAACAGCCCCTTATTCGCTTTGTAGTGGGGTGATTTTTTTAACGTCATACTCAGCGCACTATTCAGGGTGTGTCCAGATTCAGCCCATGTCTCTCAGCTGTTTGATTGACAGGTGACAAGTGGTCAAAAGGCAAGGAGGCGGAGTCACGGTGGGAAGCCTAGGTTCAGGGAGGGTCACGCAAGTCCCCCGCGCACGCACACACACACACACACACACACCTGTCCTGGATGTGAGAGGTGTGTTATACAGGGGGAGGAGGGGCGGGTCTCGGAGGCAGGAGATGACCGGCAGGAGGAGGCGGTCTGTGGAAAGAGAGAGAGAGAGAGAGAGAGAGAGAATGAGAGCGAGCAAAAGAGTGAGAAAAAGAGACAGACAGACACAGTGAGACAGAGACAGAAAGAGACATGTACAGAAACAGGCTCGAAGAGAGAGTGAGACAGAGACAGAAAAAGACAGAGAGACAGAAATAAAAAGAGGCGGAGAGAAAGACATACAAGGAGAAAGGCAAACAGAGAGAGCGAGACGGACAGGGTGAATGAGAAAGAAAGAGAAAGAGACAGAGACGGCCAGAGAGAAAGACAGAAAACAAGATAGAGACAGAGAGAAAGACATATAGAGAAAGAGGCAGAGAGAGAGAGAATAATTGAGAGAGATGTGAGACAGTAAGAGAGAGATAGAGAGACAATAAGACAGAGAGAGACGGAGAAAGGCAATGAAAGAAAGTAACAGAGGAAAAAAAAGAGACAGAGTAACATCAAGTCAGTTTCTCCTCTGAAACATCTGTATCACACTTCAGGCCATCATGTCGCTGTATCCGCACTTCCACACTCCTATTGCTGAGGTCTAGTGAGTTTTTGTCCCGTTAGTGTAGCTGTAGTTCAGCGCTGTATCCTGATCTTAATCCTCAGTATCATCTGTGTCGGAGTCCATTCTTATGAAACACGACCACACCATACTGTTTCACGATCACCTTCCGTTGGTCTGATCGCTGCTGCTACGTAACGCTAATTATCGTTAGTGCAACAATGTCGATAAATGTCAATCAAAAGCGTTCAGCTGATTCATTTACAACTAGCCACGCCCACATAGAGCAAAACGGTGAATAAACAGTGAACACAACTTGGCACACGCCAACTCCTCCTCCTTTTACAGGGTGCCATTACTTCTGTCCTCATTGAATGACTAGATTTACATGTCTTCATTTATGGATTTGTTTGTTATAGGATTGTTGTCTTTTACAGTTTTAGAAAAATTGTGCGTAACTGAAATACGCATGTAAATAAGCGATAAACTTGCATGTGTCATCCGTAAATACGTACGCAAAGTCACCGTAAACCTGAGGATTTGTGCGGTTACCGTGTAAACGCTGGGCGTGGAGGTCTGGAGGCGTACGCTGGCGCTGACGACGAGGTCTTACTCGTGTGAACCACCTGCACACAGAGAGGAAACGTGACACAAACATGCAGAGAATGAGCACAACATGATAATAAACAATCAGTAAAGCAGTCAACAGAAGGAGGACGTTCCGGCAGGAGCGACAGGAAGAACGGACACGTGCGACTGCGTATGAAATGCACATACCGAACTGTTTGGGTCATTATGCAATCAGCAGACATAATGGCGTGCTGATGACCCTGCAGCACTAAATCACATATAAATACTGTATATTATTATTTAGCAGTTATTAAGGGCTTTTGATTCCTGGCATATTGAGGTCATATGATTTTAGAAACATGCACTAATTTTTAGAGACTTTAAAGAAATGGATTTGAAAAAAAAAAACTGACACAAAACTGTTGTTAATATGCATGTTGTGATAATATCTAGATGTTTGTCAAGGTTTTCAGAAGTTTCAGAAGGCTTGTAGAGCTGTCAGAACTCTACAAACCTTTACAGACATTGACAGACCCTGACAAACCTCCACAGATGTCCACAAACCTCCACAGATGTCCACAAACCTCCACAGATGTCCACAAACCTCTACAGATGTCCACAAACCTCCACAGATGACCACAAACCTCCACAAATGTCTACACATCTCAAAAACGTCTACATATCTCAACAAACATCTACGCACCTCTACAAAGCTAGAGGTTTGTAGCAGCCTGTACAGGTTTGTAGAGGTTTGTATAGGTCTGGAGAAGTCTGACAAACCTCTACAGACCTTGACAAACCTCTCGAACTTCTACAAACCTCTACAAACATCGGACCTCTACAAAGCTAGAGGGTTGGAGCGGTCTGTAAAGGCTCGCAGAGGTTTGTTGAGGTTTGTATAATGGTCTTTAGAGGTCTGCAGATGTCTGGAGGGGTTTGTTGTGGTTTGTTAGACTTTTACAGCCATCTACAGAACCTTCGAAACCTCTACAAACATCTACAGATCTCTACAAAGGGGTGTGTCGTGGTCTGTATGTGCTCGTAGAGGTTTGTATAGGTCTGACAAACCATTACAGACCTTTACAATTCTCTGCAAACCTCGGAAAAAAACTTGCCAGTGATCTCCAGACATTCGTTTTATCTTTTTTTTTGTTGTTTTGCCCTGGAGCTATGAGCCTTGAATCCTTTTCTATAATTACATGCAGAAGGAAAACGGTATGCAAGTATATATTCATCTGCATGTCTTCCAGCTTTCCATAACATGTCACGGCTGGAAGTGGAGGGAGTGAAGCGTTCATGTTTCTACGTGACAAACACATCTGGAAATCTGTGCGAGGTCACTGAACAACTGGCTGTGGGTTGGGAGATGGACTTCCATTACCTGTGAGCTACGTTAGCTCGAGCGTGCCCTTATTATGGATCAACTACATTCTGGGTAAGTGCAAGAAGAAAAACAGCAGTTAGTTCTTCCGTAAATAAAACAATCGATCGAACAGCTCATTCCATGCCTAGGCTTTAACCTGTGTGGTGCAGGGCAGAAGAAGCAAAAATCAGAAACATTTTCCCTTAGGAAAGAAATTCAAGCCCGGGAGGAGAAGCCATTCCCAAGTCAAGCTTAACAAGGTGTAGCGTTATTACAGCAAAAAAAAAAAGGAAAGGACAAGTGCGGAGGAAAGGAAAAGAGAGGAGCAATAAGCAGCGACAGTCTCGTCCCATGGAACCAATTAAAAGCCTGACTGATTTATATACACTCAGTTCTCCGCTGATGATTAGTTTTCTATAACAGCACCTCTCATAGTAACGCAGCTACAAATCACAGCTTGATGTGTCCGTTCTGATACGTTATCGTTTCTATAGAAACAGCTCGTTCACTGGGAATTGGACGATGACGGACGCTGCACATTAAAAAAAAAAAATGGTTGCTATGGCGACGTTTTCTATACGGAGACATTGATTTGAGATGAATGGTTTTTCAGACCTCTTCAGGACGACGGAGTTTACGCGTTGCGGTTTCTCTAACACGGAAAGCTGTTTTAATGGACTTATTAACATCAGGAAAGAAAAAACTGGTGACTGGTGAAGGAACAGGAAGTGACTAGTCGTGTGAGCAACTGTAAACGGATAAAACGTACAATTTAGTGTTGTTTGAGGAATGAAAATCGTGCAATCGCAACAACTGCACACTTAAAAGATGTGCTGTTACAGGAAAATAATCAACTTGGCACCGCCAGTTATGTTTTATTCCTTATTAAATTTATACACTGCAAATATATTTACCTCTTCAGCTGGCAATAACTGAGCCTGATGCTTTATAATACACAGAGAGAGAGCGAGAGAGAGAGAGAGAGAGAGAGAGAGGGAGAGGGAGAGAGAGCGTGTCATTAATCATCTCACAGAGCCGTAACCCCATTGCTCAATAACAGACTGCTGCTGCTTAAGCATTGATCATCATGATGATTATTATTCTTCTTATTTAATATTCTAAACATTAGATCTTGCAACTTTCAATTTAAGCGGAAACAAAGACACGAAACAAGACTCAATCTACTGAAGCTTGTTAAACAGATTAGTATTTAAAAGTCAGAGTACTTCTACTAGCCGGACGCCAGGTGCGATTATTACGTCTGATGGCGTACGTGTACGTGAACGAGGTGAAGTGTGTGTTGTTGACTTACTCCGTCCTTCACGATGCTGCTGGGGTTCCCGCGCTGATTCGCAGGAGTCCGGCTGTTATTGGTCTGCGGCCTGCTGTTCGCCCTGAACAAGCGAAACACACAGATATGCAAAGACATGACGCTGACAAGCAAGCAGGAGCAGAAATCTTTCTGCCTGCACCCTGTGACATCATTAGCGCGCGACGGTTAGAAGGTGAAGTGGCTCACTCACTCGTAACCCTGAGAGCGCTTTCTCCTGCAGAAGCGTCGCTGCAGCTCGTTCCTCCTGAAGAAGACGAAGAGACCCAAAACCAGGAGAGGAAGAACCAGGAAAAAGAAGACAAGCAGACCGTCTCTCGTAGACGTGTCTTTATCTGTGTGAGAGAAAGAGAGATTTAATCTCATGTCAGTGTTTTTGGATAATAGCATATATACCACAGCAGTGTTCTCCATTCTGATTGGTCAGAAGGGCGTTGATTAGTTTTCTGTAACAGCGGCTCTGACAGCAGTTTCACAGAGCACAGGTTTATATTAATGAACTCATTCAAATCCGCTATTGTTTCTATAGCAACCGCCCATTCACGAGGACTTGTATGGCGGACGCTGCGCATAAACCGAGTCTATTTATAAATGGACTAAAAATGTTGTTTATAAAACGTAAGAAAATGTATAATTGTTGATATTTTGGTGCGCGCTGCTTGCCGTGTTTGGAGCGTACCGTTCCAGGTGGGGCCGCTGTTGATGCTGCCGCCGTAGCCGGAGGATTCACAAAATGGTGGCTCCCAGCCGTAGTCACAGTGGCAGTTCTTGTTGCTGTTACACACCTACAGTGAGTGACACACACACACACACACACACACACACACACACACACATGCGCTTGGATCAGTCAGCTTTCAAGACAAACTGGAGAGCAGCAAAGCATTATGGGTAATGTAGAATGAAGGCCGCCCACCCCGTGAGCGTGGCATTTGTTCTGCACGTCGCAGTCGTATCTCAGCTCGTCTGCGCTCTTGCACTCGAAGTTCAAACACACCTGGAATCCAAACCAGCACATTTCACATCATATTCATGTCGCAATGGCGAGCGTGTGAGGTGTCGACAAATTTCGCTGCTTGTATACAAATTGATCTATAAATATATATTTTCTATCCATTATTTCTTCCTTCTTTACACAATATTCTTCTTCTGTCTCAACTCGTTCAAGTTTTCTTTATTTGTCTTAATTTCTGCTCAATACTTTGTAAAATGATGGCGGCACGATATAATCGGGAAACCAATTCATTATGAAAATGTGGGAATGAATAAACGTGCAATGGAATTTCCTAGTTAAAAATAAATTAACATCGACAGCGAACAAACCAAAACGACAGGTTTTTTTTAAAACGGTGTATCAGTTACCTAATTAAACAGTGTGAAAGAAAAAGTGAGCATGTGAGCAAGAAAACATTATTATTATTATTATATAGTTATAGTTATTCTAGTTAATATTACATCAGTCAGCTGAAATTCTGCATTTGTCTTTTCTCACTACTGTACATGAGAGCGTGTGCATGTGCGTGCGTTTGTGTGTGTGTGACCTTGTTCTCTCCACACTTGGTGCCCTCGTTGACCATGCCCGGGTCAGGAACGTCCGAGCCCAGGCGGAAGTCCACTCCCCAGCAGGTCTTGTCGCCGACGGGGGTCTGGATGACGGAGGGCTTGATGCCGAACACGGTGTAGTACTCAGTGTTCTGGGATATCTCACACTGCAGCTTCCCACACATGGCATTCCTGAGAGAGAGAGAGAGAGAGAGAGAGAGAGAGAGAGAGAGAGAGAGAGAGAGAGAGAGAGAGAGAGAGAGAGA
>JAQQZX010000040.1:23851996-23868522 GCA_030068355.1 Notoglanidium maculatum | reverse complement strand
CCCCCCCCCCCCCCCCCCCCCCCCCCCCCCCCCCCCCCCCCCCCCCCCCCCGGGACGTCCGGCATCAGTGCGACATTGTATGACGTCATCTGTTGACTTTGTTTTAGCCCCCAGTGAACCTCCAGTAAGCAGAATGGACTCTGTGGATGATGATGTGGAAGAAAAGGTGGAGAAGATGCTGAACGGAGAAGGGCTGGAGGTTCTAGACTTTGATTTCATACCTGATCATGTGCAGGCTGTAACGCTGAGAAAAAATGTGTTCTACATAGTGAGTGCTGTCATCTTCAACTCTGAGGTGAGGATCATTATTAATATATACATGTACAACACTTAACATTTTACAATAAACATGTATTGCATTGCAGTGACTCTGTGTGTGTGTGTGATGTAGGGTGAGGTGCTGATGGTGCAGGAAGCGAAGAGGGACTGTTACGGTCGCTGGTACCTCCCCGCAGGCCGCATGGAGGCGGGCGAGAGCATCCACGAAGCCCTTCGCAGGGAGGTAAAGGAAGAGGCGGGGTTTGAGTGTGAGCCGATCACCATGCTGCAGATAGAGGAACAAAGGCAGAAGTGGATCCGCTTCACCTTCCTCGCCGAGGTCACAGGTCAGTCAGGCATATAAGATATTCAGCGGTACCTCACGGAGTAATATTTGGACTGGATAAAAGCGTCTACAA
The DNA here is from genome assembly GCA_030068355.1 of Notoglanidium maculatum. Classification (NCBI taxonomy): domain Eukaryota; kingdom Metazoa; phylum Chordata; class Actinopteri; order Siluriformes; family Auchenoglanididae; genus Notoglanidium; species Notoglanidium maculatum. Next base: position 23,867,845 of record JAQQZX010000040.1, on the reverse strand, counting down.
AGTGACCTAAATATGAGTAGGACTTATCAGTGGGTATGTTAAAAAGCTTGTGTAAATTATTTTACGCAATTATTTCACTCTTCTTCCTTCTCCGTAGACCCAAGCCATCACTTTAATAAAAGATTTCATACTTAAAAACTTAAACAAGTTATATCCTTCATATAACTCTTTCTTCACTTACAAAAAGGAGTTCTTTTCAGTGAGGCAGATGGTGTAATAGTTACGCTTCCTGTCTTCGTCCACCAGGGGGCAGCCTGAAGACGGCGTCCGAGGCCGACTCGGAGTCGCTGCAGGCTCAGTGGTGGGATCGAGAGGCTCCTCTTCCTCTGCGTGGTCAGGACATTCTGTATCTTATCCAGGCTGGCCTGAGATATCGTCAGAAGCCTTGCTTCCCGGTTTCTCAGCCTGTGAACTTGCCTTGCTCTGTGGTGTGTCAGAGACTGCTCTTCGTCTTCAGCTGTGAGGAGCGAGTATGGCTGCTTCTCGCTAAGCGCACATCCAGTCCTGAGACCCGCCCTCCTGTGATCGTCTCAGAGAAAGGATATTCGGTGAAATGGGCGGGGCAGAAACTCGTCCTGGAGTGCATGCAGGCGATGTATCACGAGCTGCACGTTGACATGCACGGGATTCTGGGAGTGCAGCACGACGCCAGAGTCCTGGGCCAGTCAGATGGGACCTGTTTCAATTCACTCGTAACTCTGGAGCGTTCAGAGGAGGGGGCGGAGCTTAGCAGCCCACCGCTTTTGGACAGCGGGAGGTACGTGTGGCACGAAGTGACCAATCAGAGCCTGAGAGGGAAGATACTGAGGAGGATCAAGGACAGATCACTCCTGCCCATGCACAGTCTCTAATGATTGGCTTTGACTAATTAAGGACAACAGATTTAAGCTAATGACCGGTTGACGCTGCTTCCTGACACACCGTAGGACGTCTCTACAGTGAGCTGTTGCAGTGCGACGGTTACTTTCTCACGTCTATGTTTACCAAATTATATACTTATATATTTTATATATTTCACTTGCGAACTAGCTAGCAAATCGGCTAGTTAGCATGACGTGTGTGTCTCAGTTTATCACTGTATTCTGTTTAAAAAACTATCTACTTAACACATGAGAGATTATCAAAGCTAGGTATTAGATCAGCTAGTTAGCACGGATTGTATTTAGCGAAGTATGTTATCGCTGAAATTTGTCAAGAAGTTAGAATATTTACAAGCTAACTAGCTAATGCTCGGGACAATGTGTGATGTTAAAAGTGCAATATGAATAAAACGGAAGTGGATATACATCTCAATACCTTTTATTGCCTGATTTTAAACGTGAACGTGACGCGTGGAGAGAAACAGTCGTGGCATGCTTCTGTTTTATAATAAATCAGTTTACTGATACAGCCAAGTGTGTCATGATTTTCATCTTTATATTATCCATGTGTACACACAAGATTGTTTCACGCACACAAGTCCAAGTCTTTCAAAAAACAAACTTGTACAGAACTCGCACATGATGCTGCGTCTGAGCCGTGTGCGCTGTTACACGCGTAAAGACTCTCACGTCGCAGCGATGAGCACTGTGACTCGTTAGGAAGAGCCGGACAGAATTCCAAGGGAAATGAGAAATCGGATGACAGAACATCTGCAAATTTGGTTCAGCAAATAAAACAAATATTACTAAATGTCCATACGTCTTGTTCCATACTTATTTCAAAGAATATACTAATATTATAATGATAATAATAATGCACAGAAAAAGTGTGATAGGATCATTTTAAACATTAAACTCGCACTAAAGGAGATGGTTCTGCCATCACTGCGAGACGAAAGGTGAAATGAGAAACGTGCGATTCCTCCGAACTCGGGTTCAAATGGTGCCGTTAGGGTTTGAGACGAATCAGAACTTTTTATAAATTCTCAAACTGCAGAGAAATTAAACTCCTGGGATATTTATCCCACTTGGATCGCTACAACTAAATTAGCTTTATTTCCTCAAACGTAGCTCGCTAACTAACCAGACATGTAACGATCATCAGATATACGATATAGTTTGATAATCAATGTGCAAAATTTGAGCATGAACACTGCAATTCAATACCGTCGCGCCCGTTCTGTTCTGGTTGGGATCAGGCTGCCTGGGTACGGCAGCGCTTTGGGCAGCTGATTAAGCATGCCTATTTAAGCTCCTCTTACCTGAGTAGACGCAAGTCAAAATTCCAGGGGGCGGAGTCATGCTGCATTCCATTTGTATTCGGAAGTCGGGATATCCGAGCTCATGATCAGAAATGTCAACCTCCTGATGTCGGATTTCCGACTCACTAAGCGAGTTAAAAATCCAAAATGGCAGCACAGAGAAATGTAAAGATCATTAGGAACACATGTTGATTAGATGGACAGTAAAACACTGATAAAAGCCTATGAAACCAGTTATGGTAAGTCTGTAGCCGACAATTTGTGTAAATAATGCAGGCGTCCATATCAGTTTTCCGACTTGCACAAATGGAACGTGGTTAAGTCGGACGTCATTCCCAGCTCCAAGGCATCCCGGACTTCCAAGGCGAATGGAATACAGCATTAGACCTGATCCAGCTCCTCCCACCTGGGCAGACTCGACCCAAAACTCAGTGTTTCAGGCTGGATAAGTGTGCGAGGCTCCGTGTTGTCCCAGGGGTTAGGGTTAAATTTACAGCAGGAGGTGGATCAGATCCGGCTCCGCCCCCCTGGACGGTCGGTTCGGCGGCGGGGATAATTTTGACTCGGCCGAGGTTCTAGGGAAAAATGTGCATTAATGGATTTTCAGAATAACTACAGTTTTGGTTGAACATTTAAAAATATTATCCGACGAAAGATAATAGTTTTGTCACGACTTCCGTGTATAAAAATACCCAACATAAATATTAAATAAGGCCACTGCTGCTTCATGACATTTGGATGGATATGAAAATAACTTTTTCTCAGTTTTAGTGGTAGTGTAATGGCTGAGGAAGAACTCATCTTTATCACTTTTTTTTTTATCATAGAAGCGGAAAGTCATTCATCACGCAACACACGACCACGTCATGGTCTTCGGAAGGCTGGTGAAAAGCAGTCATGTGACCAGCAACGAGGCAAAGGTACCGGCCCTGACCGTACCCATGCGTGCAGAAAGTGACCCGTGCCAGTGTATAGTACCCTGCAGTGACAGTCTCGCCTTGCTCTGTGCAAACACGTGTGAAGCTCCAGCACTGTGTGCTTAAGGGGCTGAGAGAGGCTCCTGATCGCCCACAGGGAGTTTGACGAACGCGATGGCTGCCAGCTCCTTACAGAACTCCTCCAGTACGATCACGCCCTTCAACAGGGTGCCATGATCCACTCTGGGAATGAGGGAAATACAGCAGAAATCAGAAATGACACTGTTAAGGGATTCTCTTTGAGTGCACACGCACACAGTGTTGAGCACCTGAGCAAAAAGGAGGCGGGGCTTATCAAACCTTCAGCTCTAGTTCGTCGATAGGATGTACCATACTGCTATGTAATCGAGTAAAACTGGCACTGCCGAATTCTCGATTCTGATCTAGTCAAAACCACTATTCGGGATTGTTGAAAAAACAAAAAAAACACGTGGTCTTACACAGTCTCCTCCTCGAGGCCCAGGAGCTGTTTCCTGACGGTGACGAGTCTCTGGGTGAAATCCGGGATGTCCTGGATCCTCTGCATCAGCTCGCCGATCACCTACAGCAAGAAACGTTGAGAAATGAGTAATGAGTTAAAACCTACCTTTCTACAGATTATGAATGTATCGCTCTGTTACGGGATGGTGAATTACTTCAGTATTATTATTATCAAGCTGACCTGGCTAATCTAACTCGGCTAAAACACACCATCCAAATGTTTTCCAGGTATAAAATGGTAGCTGACATTTTTTAGAACAAATCGCTGTAGAAAATTGTTTGGATATTTTTTTTTTGCTTCACTCTGGAGTTTTAGAGAGCGGAGCCCGGACACTGGCAATGTGATGAAGAGAAGAAAAGGAAAATGCTCACTCGGACGAGTGTAGAGAAGAGTGAGCGGGAGCCAGGGCTCAGGGTGATGTAGGGGTCCAGCAGGTACTCGTGAAGATGAGGGTGAGGAAAAACGGCCAGCCGAGACAGCACCGATGTCACCTGTAGGTTCAGCTCATACGGCTGACACACACACACACACACACACACAGTGTGGAAGAAATGATGAGTGTTTGTTGTGTATATGTAGGGAACGGGTAGATTATTTCATCTGGATAAATACGATGCAGTAACAAAATGGCTACCTGCTCCAGTATGCGTGCTATCCTGTCCAACAGGACTTTGAGGAAGTGCCCTTCGTAGAAGTCTGCACTGTTGGAGTGGACTTCGGTTGGTTTGGGTGCGTCCGGCCAACCCCAGTCCGCAGACACTGCCGTACACTCTTTCAGCTGCGAAATGAGAGAGAGAGAGAGAGAGAGAGAGAGAGAGAGAGAGAGAGAGAGAGACTTCAAAGCTTATCAAGGTACTAAACTGATATACAGCTAATATATACAGTAGTAATATTCAATGCAATGTTCACTTGAAAGGATTTTCATTTTCCCTTTATGTATCTAATGGATGGCAATAAAAAAGTGTGTGTAACAGGTAAAAAGATGTTTATTTTCAGACGTAGGCATGGGTCTGGGGTTGGCTATTGTTCGAATTTGATCTATTCTGCTTATCGATTCTTAGTGAATCTTCTTTTTAATTCCAAAATGGTAAAAACACTAAAAAAAAAAAAAAAAAACAAGTCAAACCTTTAGACAACAAAACACAACTTTATTAAAGCATGTTGACTGCACTACTGTGTTGAAATGAAAATGTAAACAAGGGCAATGAAAGTAAACATGAATATGACTATATATGAAGTTATGAAATATTAAGTAATTAAATTATGAATTAATTAAATTTAATTTAATTGATTGAATAATACCTCCACTCAGAGGTTCGGCTAGTGAGACACGGGGAGTTTTATTTTGAAATTCCATTGGTGCTATGGCGAGAAAGCCACAGGGACGTTTATTTTGAATCACCTTGGCGCCACAGTAAGCATTCTCCCGTTGGTAACTTTTGGATAGCCTGCAGAAAAGTAGCCTTGGTTTGCAGCCATTGTTTGTTTGACAATATAAACTTTCAATAAATGGTTATCGCAAAACCAGCAAGCAGAACCGAAATTAGATTTTTTTTTGCAGGTACCCGGTACTTGGCATTTTGGATTTGGTTCTAATTTGGAACCGAGTTTCAGTTCCCAAACCTACAAGGGTGAGAATGAAAAAGAAATGCATTGGGTGCGAGTGAGGGAACACAAAATGAAAACAAAGAAGCAAGCGTAAAGCCTATCACTTATACCAGAGCAGTTTTACATATATTACACTCACATGAAACTTTTTATCCATTTATAGTTACATTTAATGAAATTTAATGAAGGTTAGCTCTTGTCGAAAGTTACTTCACTGCGCTTTCATTCTCGCTTTTGCAGACAAAAAATTCTGTAATCAAAAAATGCATCTCGTCACTAAGAACCCGCAAAATTGTAAAGTCACGAAGACGTTCCCGTGACGGAAAACCTAAAGCAACACCTTTACCTCTGTTACCAAGCGCTGGTACTGGAGACTCCTTCAATCAGTGCTAAATAAGCATTCTATTTCATTACAGAAAATATAACATAAAAATGATTACACATTGATAATCACCCCTACAAATCCGTTTATAAGTTGTTGCTATAGAAACAAAAAGGTAACAAAATATTAGGACTAGGGCGTTGTATAAACCTTAAAATATAAACCTATATAAATAAGTTTTTATAAAGATATATTTATAGATATACATCCTGTTATGGATGTATACCCTAGTTTTGTGGTATAATTTGTTTTAAAAAATCCTTTAATTTTATACACAAGCGAATTAATCACCATAGTAAAATACGAGCTTACACAATGGGTTACCGAGTCTTACCGATTTTAGAGCATCGTGGACGTATGTGTCATATCCCGCGCCCTGTACATGCTGGGACGTTTTTGCCTCTTGGGGAACTAAACAGAGGAAACTGGAGGGAGAAATGGGACACTAATGCATCAACGTGAATAAAATACAAGAGAGATGATTATGTGATGTACGTGACAAAGAGAAACGGACGTTAAATACAAGCTTGCTCTACCTGTTTACAGTTTCAGCTATCTGTGTGTGTGTGCTGGGCTTCCTGTCTTCCTTGGAGAAGGACAGCAAACGCTCCGAGCCACTGAACTCGCTGTCTGTGAAGAAAGGATCTTCCTCCATCTCTCTGTAACAGAAAGAAAGCGTGTAATCAGAGTACGAGAAGATAATCCGTGCTTGATTTATGACTTGACTGCTTAGCTTTTTCCCCCTCACTCAGACTCTTCCAGGAAATCGGGATCCGCTCCTGGTCTCTCGTCGCCGCCGCCGCCGCCTGAACCCGGCAACCTATAGGAGCGACTCTGGAGGTTCCGCAGCACCAGGTTGGTCAGGATGTGCTTGTCGGGCTTCTTCAGGAGCTCCTCGAACAGCTGTAACGTAGTGGTGCTAATCTGGAGATCCGCAATAAAAAGGAGCATTAGGATTCAGAAAAAAATAGTGCATCAGTGACGAACCCTGAATCATTATCGGACACCTCGTCTGAGATGTGGTCGCAGTGTTTGATGAGATGGTAGCGTAGCGTGTGTGTGTGCGGGGGCGTGGCGGACGGCTGCTCCAGGTGCGTGTCTCCGCCCAGCAGGAAGTGCGCCAGCTCGCACAGCAGGTCGGCAGACTGCGTGTGATGGACGCAGCGTGACAGGAGAGCCGTGTGGATCAGAACTCCAACCTCCGACCTGCACATTCACACACACCAAGAAAATATTTCACTTAACATGACACTCTACTTCGTAATTTTGGCTGCAGAATCTAACCAACTGGCGGAATGTCAGTGAATGTCACAATTAGCTAATGTTGTACGAAACCCAAAATCCACATAAAAACCAGCCATCTGGAATCTTTTTTCTCCAACATACAGCGAGGCCTAACTCCAAATGGCTTCCTATTCACTACACACACTCACCACATAGGATACAACATAATGGCATTGAAGGACTACATTATAGAAGTGATGCATAACATAATAATAGAAAATGAATATAGATAGAACTGACATATCCAACAAATTTAAGGGCTTAGCTTTATAAAGTGGTGCCAAGGGACTTGTTAAATATTTAAATTCTAAGCTAATTTTAAAATGTTAGCTTAGGCTAAACTGCCCGCTGTTCATACATATCTATGTTTACATAATGAATGAAATGGTGCTGTATTAGCTAAGTAGAATTCATATCGCTGCAGCAAGAAAACAAAACAGTAAAAGTTAGTTGCAGTAATAACACAATGGATGAGTACAACTGACGTAACAGTCAATATAATATAACGGTGAAACTCGACTGGACACAGACGTTACCCAAGTAAAATGTATGACATAATTTTTTTTGAGGCGTCTAAACTTTCGCACAGCGCCACAGGCTCTTTGACTCACATCTGTAGCAGTTGAGGCTGAACGATTCCAGTGAGCCACTGCTGCTGAAGAGCGCTGGCAAGTTTACCAGCAAGCACCTGAACACAAAGCGAGACAGACAGAGGTGATGATGAGTTTATAATACCTGCAGTATAATATAATACAATGATCTTATTGATTTTATTACCTGTGGTGCATCTTTAATGAGCTGGTCACAGTAGTCGAGCCAGCAGAAGAACTTGTCCACGTGCTCCTGCGCTGGAAACGACTGGCTTTCCTCCACACTGACCGCGGATGACTGAGTCCTGTCGAAACACAGCGTCACTCATCAATACGTTTTGTACCATGAAGCAAAGTGAAGATTAGCAGAAACTCCAGGAATTGTAACTGTGTGCCATTTTCATTTTTTTTTTCTAGTGCCCTAAGTAAGGAATAAAACCCTAGGGATCATGCAGTTTCACTGTTGGAAAATAATCAACAGTGACTAATGAGTTACAGTTACCACTCCAAAGTTTGAAGCGTTTTATTTCTCTTATTTAACCATTTATAGTTACATTTAACATCCACAAAACAAGTTAGTTCCTGTTCTCACTTACGTTATAGCAGCTATGAACAGTCGTTCCCTCACCGGCTTTTTCTCTTTTCACTCACAGTGGCTCCAACAGGATTTCAAAATAAAAGTCCCTATCGCTTTCTCACCATAGCACCAGCTGGATTTCAAAACAAAAGTCCTTTCTCGTGTCAGACCCTGCTCGAGTCATAGAGCTACCGTACTGAATTACATAGCGTTGTTTTCTTTTGCATCGCATCGTATCACACTGAATCACATTATGTTGAATCGAATCATGCGGAATCGCATTGCATCTCAATAGGAGTGAATCGTATCTTATCGCATTAGTGGTTATGTGAGTAATGTACCGATCATCGCCAATTAGACATGTAATGATTCACCTATTTCATGATTCGATTCAATTGATGAAATTGAGTCGACAATTTGATTTTTCCACAATATTTTTTGAATAAAGAAAGAAAACTATTACAACCATTTATTAAATGCAACATTTATTTTCCTGCTCTTTATCAACTTCCTTTTGTTAAATTAAACAATAGACTTTTCTTTTCTTTTCTTAATCACCAACAATAATTATTTACAAACATTTCTAAAGACTGGAGTAAAATACAACAGCCCATTAACTAAAATACTCCTTTTATTTAAAACGGAAAAGATTTTGTTTTTACTAATTTCAAAAGCATACACATAAAAAAAACTCCCTCCATTTGCTTCTCTTTTCTTTAGCTTTCAACAGTCTGTAAAAAAAGAGCTCTGATTTCTTGCCGAATTTGTTTGTAAATGAGCACAAAAGCTCGTTCCCATTTTTAGTTGTTTTTTTTGTGTGTTTTCACAACGTTAGAGCCATGTTACTTCCGCCTACGGTGACATCACGGGCAGTCCCACTATTTTACATTACTCCACCCTCTGCTGTCTAAAAACTGCAATTACAGCTAGGAAAAACTAAGTAATTCATTGAAGTTCATTTTTATTTACATCGATTTGAATCATCAGAAATTTGTGTTGTGATTTATCGATGCACGACGTATCGTTGCATGCCTAATGGCAATGCATTGAGATGTGTATCACATCAGCCTCTGACGGAGATCCCTAGACTCCTGGTAACACAGCCACACCGGTCCCTACCTCCACTGTTTGATGGTGTAGCTGTGTATGTCCTCAGGATGGATTGTGGTGGGGATGGTGCCGTACAGCTCACACGCTCTCTGTGCCAGAAGTTCACACAGTGGAGTTTGGTCTGCCAGAAGCTTGGCTGTGTCCTCCTGGGGAATGCTGGTGAGGAGCAGCATGCTCTCCATCGCCCGCAAAGCCACGCGGCTTTTCTGACACACACACACACACAACGTCTCAATGTACTCTGTTCAATTCTTCATTTACATCATCTGAGCACAAATACTTCCCCGAGCTGGAAATGAGAACACTCAGTGGCTCACCTGGCTTTTCCCAAGCTGCACGAGGATCTGGATAAAACCCGAGTCTGGCTTGTTCGAGCTCTGTGCGGAAAGAGAAGCCGAATTCTCTGGACTGGATCCTCCGCTGGCTCCTTCTACACCTTCATCTGACGCAGAGCTACAACTCTGAGGTCGGCCTTCTTTGTTAGTCTGTGTTATAAAGGATTTACGTTAATTTTCAGCCTTAAAACCATCTCTCTTTACAAATAAAAGAATCACAGGAACAGCAAATAACTGACTCACCTCTAGAATGTAGTTAAGGACGTACGGGTCTTTCTTCACACAAGAACAAACGGAAAAGAGAAACAGCGACTCCTCCTTCTCAGTTTGTGAGTCAGGGAGTCCACACAGACGAATCAGCTTCTGTAGCGCAACACCAAAAAAAAATACATCTGTTGCTCAAAGCTGCTGTAATAATAATAATAAACGCAGAGCTGCTAATAAGCTGCCGATAATAAATCAGGTATATTACAGGTATTTAGTAACACAATTTATGCAACAGTCACTTTGCCAATTAAACAAATTATAATCAGGATATAAAGACTAATGTACTATTATTTAAAATGGAGCTCCACTGCAAAAGTTTGTAGGGTCCGCTATAGGGCATTTCCACCAGAAGAACCAGGGCTGTACCTGCTTCTAGTGACTAGTCACTCCTCGTGAGATAAACTTACAAAATCTCCATGGAGTGTGTGTCCCTGCTGTTTACTTAAAGAACAGCCACTGCTTCTGCAATGCGATACAAATGTAAATCAGGAGGAACTGCGTGGTTCCTTCTGACCAGTGAAGGAGGCGTGGCCTCTGTGTCTGTCAGTCTCAGTGGAGGAGGTATGGCCTCTGTGTCTGTTAGTTTCAGTAAAGGGGGTGTGGCCTCTGTGCAGGTCAGTCTCAGTGAAGGAGGCATGGCTTCTGTGCATGTCAGTCTCAGTGAAGGAGGCGTGGCTTCTGTGTCTGTTAGTCTCAGTGAAGGAGGCGTGGCTTCTGTGTCTGTTAGTCTCAGTGAAGGAGGCGTGGCCTCTGTGTCTGTCAGTCTCAGTGGAGGAGGTGTGGCCTCTGTGTCTGTTAGTTTCAGTAAAGGGGGTGTAGCCTCTGTGCAGGTCAGTCTTAATGAAGGAGGTGTGGCCTCTGTGTCTGTTAGTCTCAGTAAAGGAGGCGTGGCTTCTGTGACTGTCAGTCTCAGTGGAGGACGTGTGGCCACTGTGTCTGTTAGTTTCAGTAAAGGGGGTGTGGCCTCTGTGCAGGTCAGTCTTAATGAAGGAGGTGTGGCCTCTGTGTATGTTAGTCTCAGTGAAGGAGGCGTGGCCTCTGTGCATGTCAGTCTCAGTGAAGGAGGCGTGGCTTCTGTGCAGTGAAGGAGTGTATGTCAGACCCTCACATCTAACATTTTTTCCTCAATTAAATTTAAACTTTTGCATTGCGTGGTGTTGCATCAACACATCTCTAACCTGCGCTGTTCTGACTCACTGGCCTGTATATATTTCATAAGCTGGTTTATTTATCTTCTCATCTGGGAAAGAGAACTTCACACTCTAATGGTCTTAAACTATTCAACACCATTAGAGAACCTTCCTTTTGATAAAGTCGCAATGTAAATTACTGTACAATGTAAATAAACTATCACAGAGCACTGATAGTGAATATCAGCACTAATCATGTTGGTAAATGGATATCTGTCACCTGTACAGGTCGATACACGTTAATCACATGCAGCATGGGCTTCTGGATCTGGGTCAGGAGTTTGGAGAAAAACAGCAAGACCTGCTGGCTCATTCCAGGAGGATACTGTGCAAAAAACAGGGGAGATGTTCACTGTGAAGGACAAAAGCTTAGACCAGGCTTGTGTGGTCTGACGTACACATGTGTGTGTATTAGTGTGTGTATACCTGTGCCTTTCCCAGCGTGCACAGTGTCTCCAGCAGTTTGTGTTGGAGCAGGTACTCCATGCAGGACCCCGTCTCCTCCATCTCCTGCTGTCTCTCCTCATACACCAGGATGTCCAGCATCTGCTTTAGTCTCCACGGGATGTCTGTCTGCTTCACCGGCAGTGCCTCATCTACACAACATAAAAGAAAAAGAAAAACAAAAGACCAACTCAAGCTGTGTGTTCTTCGCAAAGGTAAAGGTGATTACTGATCAATCAAATCTGGCTGCCGTTTCTATGGTGACGATTCGTCATAGACAAGTCTGATTATGTACACAATCTAAGGCTAATAAAAACATTTTCAAGAAAACTGTTCTCATTTAACAAAGACGTGTAATCTGTGGTATTGGGAAAACGTTATTTAACGTTAAATGAACAGGAGCTATATAACGTTAATGGAAGGAGTCTCCAGTGTCAGTGCGTATCGGGACAACTCTGTATTTAAGCTCACTCTTTATCCTGAGTGCTTCTCCCTCGACTCTCACCTGTAGTTTCAATGTAGTAGTTGGTTATTCCTTTCCAATGGTCCACGAAAGAGTCGAGCAGATTTACCGAAGGCTCTCTCTGAAACAAGACACGAAACAGAACGCAGATCAGACGTGTGAAAAGGTCTACCATTCACACCCTTTACGAGGTTATTTACAGTGCTGTTGAAGGTGTTGATTCATCTTCTATAACAGCAGCTTTGACAGTAGTGCAGCTGCAAATCACAGCTTAATATTAATGACCTCTTATAATACATTACTGTTTCTATAGTAACGGCTGCACATCAATTATAACCTAAATGTCTGTTAAACATGCTGTTAATTAAGAAAGCAAAAACATATACTTGGGATATAACAGTATATTATAATGTAATTATAATGTAACAGTGTCAGAGCTTTCTTACAGTTGGCAAGTTTACCACTAATATTACTACTATTACTACTGGCAATACTACCACCACCAATATTACTACTACTATTGCTACTGACAATACTACCACCACTATTACTACTACTATTACTACTGACAATACTACCACCAATATTACTACTGGCAATACTACCACCACCAATATTACTACTACTATTACTACTGGCAATAGTACCACCAATATTACTACTACTACTATTACTACTGGCAATACTACCACCAATATTACTACTACTATTACTACTGACAATACTACCACCAATATTACTACTACTATTACTACTGACAATACTACCACCAATATTACTACTACTATTGCTACTGACAATACTACCACCAATATTACTACTACTATTACTACTGACAATACTACCACCAATATTACTACTACTACTATTACTACTGGCAATACTACCACCAATATTACTACTGGCAATACTACCACCACCAATATTACTACTACTATTACTACTGGCAATACTACCACCAATATTACGACTACTATTACTACCACAATTATTTTAACCTCTTGTAGTACTACTACTACTACCACTGCTAACTACTACTATTACTATTGACATTACTACCATTAGTATTACTGCTACTATGACTACCAATACAATTATGAACTCAAATATTACTACTTCTAATACTACTACTTTTATCACCACTAATTACTACCATCACTACTACTAATAGTACTTCTACTATTACTAGTTCAACTATTATTACTACTTCTATTACTTACACTAATTACTACTGTTACTATTACCACTGATACTACTACTATTGCTATTAGTACTACTAGTACTTCTACCACCACTATTACTACTACCTAGTATTGCTGCTACTACTACCACTACTATTATTTCTAGTACTATAGCTACTACTTTTGGCATAAACTATTAATAATGTTACTAGTATTTCTTCTATTACTACCATTGCTGAAACTACTATTACTACCACTACTGCTTGTATTTCTACTATTACTATTCATACTGCTACTACGAACACTATTTCTATTAGTACTTGTTACTGGAACGAACTTATTTTGCAGATGTCCCAGGACACTGAATGTACCTATAACCTGATAAACAAAAGTATGTGTCGTGCTTTAATTAATATAAAACTGTAATCACTGGCAAATTGTTGTGGTATAAGATGAATAAAACACTGCTGATGCTGCTGTTGGAAAACGGTCATCTTCCAGGACGGGAACATTAAGGATGCTTCGCACTGTTGACTAGTTTCCTATAACAGCATGACACGGAGTGTGTTTCGAATGTGTCTGTGTGAATGATTACAAACATGAGTCACGATATAAGCTAGACGTTCAGGGAGGGAAGGAAGGGGCGCTTGTGGTGTTGCTGTATTTCAGAAGAGTGTTTTTGCCCTGCAGTCTTCTGACTTGTAGCACCTGAATAAACTCGTAGGAAAGTCCTGAAGATCCTGAACACATCATCATGCGGATGAGCGCAGTTTATATGAGTGCACGCAGTGAAAACAAACAAAACATACCTGATTAAATCGAGCTAATAAATAAAGCTGACATGCATTTGCTACATTACTGACTTTAATGTCTTACACACTCTAGCTAGTTACCCAGCTGCGCTGGCTAAAATGCACCTAGCTAGCAATACAATACACAACATTTAAACTCTTTTTTTAAAGCATTACCTAACACGACAACTCAAACCTGTTCCTTTTCTATATCTTGTCATTTCATGTCATTTATCATTTATTTCGTTTGTTAAACTTGTCAAGCTTGTTCTTAACACACACGGTTTATCAGCTGCATGCTAACATGCTAGCTTCCAAAAGTTACAAAAGTTGGACTATATTTATAACTTACTGTTTCCAAGGCCTGCTGGAAAAGAGTTGTCAATTTATTAAACATGTCCATTGTAGGATATTTTTTTGTCTCTAATCGCAAAAATATGACGAATCACACATTATAACTTTTATTTGGAGCTAAGCTGAGCTTAGCCAGTTTGTTTGGACGCATTTCCTTCAACACGTCATTAGCTTTTCGGTTCGTCGGTGGCCGAATCTGAAATGACGGTGTGCTCACTAGCGCACTATTCAGGGCACGAGCGCACTGGATTGTAAAGCCTACGTAGTGCACTTTAAGTTAAATATACAGCCATTTGGAATGAATCGTATTTCTCAGCCTTGGTGTCTGGAAGGGGCGTCCCTTCTCTGTGTAGCCTGGCTAAAGTTACAGCAGATAAAAGTCTACACTAATTAAAGAATGAAATAAATGTGAATTGTGTCAAAAGTAGTATATTTTTTAATGCAAATTCAGCATTTTCATCGAAAAATGTTATATGAAATTTCTAATTCAGTATCATTAATACAGGTTTAATTGCATTGTAATAAAACACATTGCTTTTAAAAATAGATAAAATAATTTGACCTCAGTACTGTTTGTTTTTTTTGTACCACAGTGACAATGATAAAGTTTTCCATTTTCCATACTCTCAAAGTAATTACACACGTTTAAAAAAACAAAACAATAAAATCAATCCATTAATTATTCATTATGACGGCATTACATGGTGTGCCGTACCTCAGTAAGAAAAAAAAAAGCAGTGTGTAATTGTGTTCACTTATGCTGAGAGTTACTTCTGTGAATATGAAATGCTAGTACATTGTAATTATTAATGCACTCTAATGTGAGCTTTCAAAGGAGCTCAATATCGATCTCATAAGCTTTTACAACATATTCAGTGTTGGGATGAACTTTTGGCGATATACAATGTTCAGGTTGACCCCAGCTGAGCACCTTTTGACCTTCAGGTATTTTTACAGAATACAAGCGTCCATATGAAGAGGGTAGACGTTTTATGTTACATTCTTGCTTCAACTTCCTGTGGGGAGCTGGAGATGGGGTGATGTGCCAAACTGCCCCATAGCCAACAAGCCTCAATCTCCACTACAGATATTTCACTTCTGAATATTAACCGGGGTGATTATAAGTATAATTAAATTAAGTCTTGAAAACTGACTTTTTTTTTGTTTGTTTCAGTCTCAACTCGGTCTCGACTGCCCCAAAATCCAAGGGTCTCGTTCTTGACTCAGACTCTTGATCTTGACTCGAACTCAATGTACGTGGTCTCATCCCCATCACTAACTATTATTACTATTACCATGACTACTACTACCACTACTACTAATATTGCTACTATTACTAATACTACTACTGCCACTCCTAACAATGTTGCTACTATTACTAATACTACTATTGCCACTACTAATAATGTTGCTACTATTACTAATACTACTACTGCCACTACTAATAATACTGCCAGCAATATTAATACTAATATTGATACTGTTACTACTAATGTAGTTATAGTAATATTAATACTATTACTATTACTAATGCATTCATTCTGTATATACAATACGTGTGTGTGTGTGTGTGTGTGTGTGTGTGTGTGTGTGTGTGTGTGTGCATGTGTGTGTGTGTGTGTGTGTGTGTGCA
>JAQQZX010000040.1:23782095-23798644 GCA_030068355.1 Notoglanidium maculatum | reverse complement strand
AGAGAGAGAGATAGCACGAGTGAGAGAGAGAGAGAGAGAGAGAGAGAGAGCACAAGTGAGAGAGAGAGAGAGAGAGAGAGCGCGAGTGAGCGAGAGAGAGAGAGAGGTAAAGAATGACTGTTTATTGCAGTCTGTAATGTAAGTGAGAACATTAACTGTAAAATGTATGATGTGTCCTTCATTAATAAGTGAAACAGTAAAGCTGCTGTGATGGAAGCACAATAATACTCCATCATTTCGTATTGTATTATATTGCAGTCGTTGCTCAGTGTATTGTCTTGTACTTTGTGCACCAGAATGAATTCCTTGTACACCTTGCACTTGGTGAATAAAACCCGGTTCTGATTTTTCCGATTGTGATTCAGGATTTTGTGATTGGTCTGTCTGTGCTCCTGAGAGGCTCCGTCACAGAAAAACTGAACTGGGCCTTCAACCTTTACGACATCAACAAAGATGGCTACATCACCAAAGAGGTATTTTAGTGTTACGTTGTGTGTCTCATGTGAGTGCTCTCTTGCTATTGACTAAATTAGTAGCCTGAAGACCGTGAAGGTGATGAAGCATATATAAACACCTACCAATGCATTCCATACTGTTTTATACTGTTTAGTAACAAAAAAACAAGCAAACTGCATCTTTGTATGTCAACATCAGATGTGTAAAGACTAGTTACACTTTTTCATTCTGTCACGTTCATCACGGCTTTAGACAAACACATAGCGCTCGCTGGATCAGAGTTACAGCATCATCTGCTGGAGAGAATACAGCCGTGCGCGTGTGTGTGTGTGTGTGTGTGTGTCTGGGTGTGTGTGTGCAGGAAATGCTGCTGATCATGAAGTCTATCTATGATATGATGGGCAGATACACTTACCCCAGCGTACGAGACGAGGCGCCATCTGAACACGTGGAGAAGTTCTTTCAGGTACACACACACACACACACACACACACACTTTTTTCCCCGGTAAAACACCACAGTGCTCCTCTGATCCGGTCTCTGATCTCTTCAGAAAATGGACAGGAATCAGGACGGCGTGGTGACGATCGAGGAGTTCATCGAGACGTGTCAGAAGGTATTTCCTTTCATTTCCACTCACTAACAAAAAACATAACTCAATACAATCATCAAAACAGGACAGGAAATGAATCGTCTGTTACGGATTGATGTTTTGTGCCACTGGGGTTTGAATTTTAATTCTGTAAAACTGCGTTTTCTTGCTTTATTCGCAAATATGTTTTAATATTTATTTAAATTAAAGGTCATGTGTATTAAAGGTGCAGTCATCGATTCTGCAGAAAGATTGTTGATATTTGAACTCAACAGCCAAACAAATACACACCTCCCTTCATCAGAAGCTCCGCCCCCTGAAACTGTGTATTGGATTAGAATCGCTGACTGCACCTTTAAATCTGAATTATGGCATTAAATAAAAGTAACACTTTGTAACGCATTTCCATATATATCAAATTTGAAATAATCAGCTCCGATTGGTCAAAAAGGCAAAGACCGAATCTGTGATCGATTGCTTTTCTTCGAAGCAGATCTTGCTTTGTATGAATTTGTAAATGTCGTGACTTCGCTATCGTTTAATTTTTTTTCGTTTTTAATTCAGATTTACAAAAATCTAAATCCAAAGTAGCACAAATATCATTCCGTAGACTCCACTAGGGGGCGTGGCCTAAAGTTTAAAGGTGATTTGAAGTGATTTGAAATGATTATTTTCCTGTAACAGCACAACTCTGTGTTTTATTCCTTACTTATGCATTTATTTGTCTATTTTATTAAATAGTGGCTATAAACTTAGTTTGACATATAGCGTAAAAATTACTTTTGGTCTGATCTTTTCCTTTAATCGTTGTCTTGTCTTTGTTTTCAGGATGAAAACATCATGAGCTCCATGCAACTCTTTGAGAATGTGATATAGAGATATAAAGCAGGCCTCTCGGTACAGATACAACAAACTCCTGGGAAAAAAAAACACTCCTCTATTAACCACATCTCCTCACACGATGCCAGGAGCACAGCGTCTGGCACTCCAACCTGTTAGAGACAACACACGGGGGTAAAGGGGCCGGGGAAGGGGAAAGGAAGGTCGGAGGGGGGTTATTACTGCACAGCACAAAGTATATAAGGAAAAACAGAAGAGGAACGCAGACGCATTCACAGGGGGGAAAAAGCGAATGGATTTTCTGGATTGAATCAGAAGAGATCTTCATTGTCGCCTGAACGGCTTGCGTGGATTATCCTGTAGCTTTCACAGACGTCACGGTTCCTCGAGCGACCACCGGGGGCGCCAAAGACTCAAAGAAGCACAAGGGAGGGAGGGAGGGAGAGAGGGAGGAATGGAATGAATGGGATGGGTAAAATCACCAAAAAAAAAGACTAAGACAAAAAAATATGGACCTTAAGCATGCTCATCCAAATCGACGTGTGATTTTCGTGGTTTGCCTGCACTGAGAATGACAAAGTTGTACATTTCCTTCTTTTTGTTTGTGGGCCAGTAGACTTCTCTCAGAAACGACACACACTACAGGACTTGTATGTATAGCGTGATGTAGCGTAACTTATCATTTCTGCTCGAATCTTTATTGCACTGATCATCAACAAGGCATCTACGGTGACATATCGGGTCACGGTTTGGCTTTTTCTTTTGAATTTAACTAAATTTAACATAAAAAGCCTGTCGTGTTGTATTGGGAAGATTTGAAGGTTTCATTTAGGGATACTCGGATTAAATTCAGGGTGTGGAATGTTGCGACATCGCGGGAAGAATGACTTCATGTTCTTCGTGTAATTGAGATATAATTCGAACCCACATGTGCAGCAATGTAAATGTGTTCATATTATTTATTCTGTTTATTTGATAAAGAGTAATATCTTGAATAAAGAATTCACTTCTCTTAATCTGACTTATGATGTGTTATGATGATTACTGGAAATTACACAATCATAAAAACTGTTTAAGGGATTTCTTCTTGACTGTTTGCATCAACAAAGCTTCAGCTTCCTTAAAACATATATTCCTATGGATTATGGGAGGAGGGTCCAATCTTATCCGGAAAGGGCTGGTGTGGGTGCAGCTTTTTATTCCAGTCAGGCTCAGGTGTGGCTTCTGCTCGGATTGGACGTATTATGGTGTAGCAAATAACAGCCAATCGGTGTTCAGGACTCACTAAGCTCTTTAAAATAGATGTCTTAAAGTGGGTCTTGTTAGAGTAAAAACAGGATTTTGAATATTTTTTGTTATTTTGGCCTACTCAGCTAAAAGGATTTGTTCACTGATTCATTCAACCACTTAGATATTATATACATTAGACAACGCAGTGAGTCACGATCCCACATTTACAGATCGTATAAGGTGTGTAATGTATAGTTGGCGGTCTGCACATACTCATTACCCCACGCAGACATTACCAGCACTGCTTTTGAAGTATTTTTGTGCCGTGTAATTATGAGACAGAAGTGTTCAGGGTGTTTGAGTGCTTCATATCGATAATCACAGTTCTGCTAATGCACCGATATATATTCAGTGCTGTTGTGCTGATCCTGTGTGTTTACTTTAGCCGAATCATTTAACTCCACCCTGTTTGTCTTTTTTCCCTCTCGCTCAGCACTTCTCTCATCCATTCTTCATCCAGTCTGTCCATTTCCACACTTTCCTCAGCTCCTCTCTGTACTGTCTTCATCTGTTACAGGTCCACAGAGGATGTTACTAAAAGAGAACCGCACAGTTGCTTGCAGGAGACGTCACGGCATTCACAATTCACTGCTGGCTCAAATAAAACCTCGTACTAGGAGTTTTCATCAATATGTGTTGGGATTCCTTTAGAAAAAAAATTATAACCGAAAACGTAAAATCTATTAGACGTTATGGCAAAAAAGGGGGCGCCTATAAAAAATGTAATCGTTAGCAAATAGCCATGGTATAAGAGAAATAAAACACTGTGTGACATGCTGTTATATGCGGTGAATGTTCTTAAGGCAATTTTTAGGGTTTTTTTTTTTTTTTCAATACACTCTCTGTAGATGATTAATATTTTCTTAATTTATTGGAAGCAGAATCTGAGTGGCAAAAGTTTTTACCCCCCTGCGTAACCTATACAGCCACGTGCCTGAGATTAGCCTACATTTGATCCTTGGTAAATCTTGAAACCAGTCTTATTAGTGATTTAGTAAACTAATTTCATTGCAAGCATGATAGTATGCAAGTACAAGTAGGCTAGTATGCTAGTGTGCAAGTGCGCTGATGTGTAATTAATCTCATGTGCTAGGTGAAAATAAGCCGGTATTCAGTTGTACTTGTACGCAGGTACACTAATATGCTAGTGTGAAAGAATGTTATTATCCAGAAACCATGCTAGTATGCAAGAATGCTAGTATGCATGTGTAATTCTATTATAGTAAGCAAGTAGGTTAGCATAAATTAATTGCACTTGCACAAAGTGAGACATCTCCAATCTTGTGGTTATATCTCTATTTGTGTACGACACCGATGATCTATTTTATTGCTAATCTAAAATGTATTGTTTCATTGACAGAGTATTAGGGGATACATACATATATTGAAGCACTTTCTGAGAAATTATACATGGTTAGTGATTCACTTCTCTCTGATTCAGCGAATCAATTGAATCAGTGAGTTCAGTGAGCCTGAGCTGATTCGGTTTTGGGACATGCAATCTTAAACTGTGCAACTGAATGAATCTGAATGAATCGTTTAATTGAACAAACGACTCTAAATCAAAACTTGCAAGTCTCTGAAGATCTGGACATGTATCTATAGAAAGAATTTTGGTTGAAGAAAGACTTCCTTTAGTTGTTTGCTGCTTTAATCTCGTATCTCCACTGCAAAAAAAGCAAACATTGGATGCTAAAAAACTGTGAAACAGTGTGTATTTTGCCAAACAGTGCTTTTGAGTAAAGGAGGTTGTCAACTGGGATACACACCGCACCCCTTCATTCAGAATAATGAGCTGCTATTTTCAGCTGTTGCATCATTTCCTGTGCACGTTCACTCGCTCGTGCTGGCCTGAAGGCTGAGTTATTGTTGTCATGTGATATTAATCTACACACACACACATCTCATTATCTCTCAAGCTTTAATATAATATATAAAGATGTTATCTGTTCGCGTGACCTCATTTCCTTCATGACTAACCTGCTCCTTCTCGTCATACCGTTTAAATGTCATGATGTGGCATCGCTGCTGCTGACATCAGCACAGAACACAGCCAGTGGGATTAAATCACAGTTAGTGACTCTGCATTCTTTAAAAGGGGAAACGTTAAGAACAGCTCATGATGCCCTGAAACACACACACACACACACACTCACACACACACACAAACACTCACACACACACTCACAAACATATACACACAAACACTCACACACACTCACACACATATACACACAAACACTCACACACACACAAACACTCACACACACAAACACACACACTCACACACACACACAAACACTCACACACACAAACACACATACTCACACACATATACACACAAACACTCACACACACACAAACACTCACACACAAACACACACACTCACACACATATACACACAGAACACTCACACACAAACAAACACACACAAACACTCTCACACACACACATATACACACAGACACTCACACACACACATATACACACAAACACTCACACACACAATCACACACACACTCACATATACACACAAACACTCACACACACACAAACACTCACACACACACACAAACACTCACACACACTCACACACATACACACAAACACTCACACACATATACACACAGAACACTCACACACAAACAAACACTCTCACACACACACACACACACAAACACTCAGACACACACACACATATACACACAAACACTCACACACACACATGTACACACAAACACTCACACACACACATACACACAAACACTCACACACACACAAACACTCACACACACACAAACACTCACACACACACATATACACACAAACACTTAAACACACAATCACACACACACTCACATATACACACACACACTCACACACATACACACAAACACTCACACACACAAACACACACATACTCACACACACATACACACAAACACTCACACACACAAACACACACATACTCACACACATATACACACAAACACTCACACACAAACACTCACACACTCACTCATGACTGGGTTTTCAAATCAAGCTTTGCATAAGTTGCTGTAATGATATTTTAATAATTATGTAAAAGGAATAATGAATAATGTTTTTACTCATGAGAAAGAAGATCTAGTCAATCATCAATCATTTACCTCTCTCTCTCTCTCTCTCTCTCTCTCTCACACACACACACACACACACACACACACACACACATGATGGGGTTTTGAAGTCAGGATTTGCATAAGTTGTTTTAATGATGTTTTTATAATTATGTAAAAATTATAACAAATTCACTCATGAGAAAGACACTCTAGTCATTCATACCCCACACACACATATACACACACACACACACACACACACACACACACACACACACATTACCTAACCAACTATATGAACGAGCAACTGAATGAATGAATGAATAAATGAATAAATAAACAAACAAACAAACAAATAAATAAATAAATAAATGTGCAATAAATTAAAAGTTTTGTAAACTGAAATAAATCTATATACTAAAACAAAACCTCTACCTGAAGTAAAATAAGAGCAACTTGTTATTTTTTGTTGTTGTTGTAATAGCATGTCTTGTGTGCTCTGCATTATTATTATATTTTTGATTTTATGGAATATATTGGTCATTAAGTATCCCGTGAGTACATTTTCTGGAAGATGGAAGCCTTTAAACTTTATGTTTCGGTGATGCGACAGTATACATTTATTCATTCCTCTTAATTAATTCTGAAATTAAAATAATATAAAACCTAAAATAAAAATAAATACACAAACACATAATATTACAATTGTTTTCACACTTATCTCAAAATCATGTCCACTTTTTTTCTTCTTCAAAACTCTTCATACAGTGTGCTTTACAAACACGCACCTGCATTGTCAGGTAAGCTTTGGTGCAAAATCCCTATGTATCGCTCCCTATGTAGATATAAAGGGCTCATTCTAAGCTTATGAAAGCGCAATGATTCGTAGTTACAGGTCATTAATGAAAACATACTTATGAGTACCGTAAGTATATTATGGAATATATTTGCTCCATTTCTGCTAATAGATGCCCTCAAAATCTTGTATAACTGACCTTTAATTCAACAACTGTTTAATTCAACTGTGTAAATAATATTGATTGTAAATAATGATCTTATACTACCACAACAACAACAATGGCAATGACAACAACAGCACTAAAAATGCAGCCTTCTTTACCTTTTTCCACTTTATTATTATTGTTATTATGCAGCAATAACAGTTGTATAAAATGGCTGTATAATTGCAATGTTTTTGTTATATTTATCATGGTTCCTATTACTCAATTTGAATAGCAAACAGCTTGTGTAGAACATTATCAGACACATACTCATTTGTTTTTCCTAAAAAAAAAACCCCCAAAAAACACCCAAATACAGCACCGGTCACGTGACCAGGTTTCGTTACGTAGCCTGGACTGCATACGTAACTTGGGTCGCTTAGGTAATGACGCGGTGACGTGATGAGGACACTAGGGGGAGTATAGAGGCTAAATAAAACGTTAATATACACAACGGCGCGCATGGATAACCTAAAATACTGTACTTGACGTCAAATTAGCACTCACATCTAAAAAGATATTCGTGTTACATAAATCAGCTAGCTTTGACAGTGCAGTATTCTGACCGAGGCTGATAAGCAGTTTAAATCAGGTAATTGGGTACTGTGTCTTTAAGAATCTCCAGCCTATCGCACGCGCTAGAATTCGGAGCAATCCGATTGGCTCCTGCTCTCCTGCGCAGGGAAGTGGTGGGTGGGACCTAGCGCTGGAACGTTTGACTGAGCATGCGCAGATGTTGCCTTTTTTAGCTGTCGGCCTCCTCTAGGCAGCGCGCGCTGAGAGCTAGTGGAAGTGCCAAGAAGAAGAAGAAGTAGAAGAAGAAGACGAAGTAGAAGAAGCCGTTTTGAGATAGCGTGTGTCCGGTGTGCGGCGTTTCGTGGCTGAATTCAGCGTTCAGAAATTCTCCGCTGTGACCGGGTTCACGTGTGTGTCCTGAGGTGAAGCAGTCGGCGAGGTTTGAGTGAGAAACAGCGCGAGAAGGAGCGAAAACTTCCGTTCACTCTTCTTCTCCTTGGACAGGTGAGGCCACGCTGGACAACTTAACCGTCATACGGGTCTAAATGGTCCTATTAATTGTGTTACAAATCCACCTATTCAGCATTCTCTCTGTCTGTCTGAGATGTTTATCAGTCGCTAAGGCCTGAAGCTTTATTAGGCCATGTATAGAAACCTGGCATGACCATGAATCAATAGGATGCTGTTGCCAAGGTGACGCGATACGTCAGAGCTCACTGGTTATCGCGATATTCCTCGCGGTTTACGATACTACTATATCATGACCTTTTTAATTATCACGCTCCGTTTCTCATTCATTCTGAACCTAGACCGAGCTGTATAACACTAAGGTCATGAGCTAGCAGAAGGCAGGCAGAGGTTCGCCCTGTTGAGGGTCCGAGTTCGAACCTGTTGGCTGACTGGGACCTTTCTCTGTGGAGTTTGCATGTTCTCTCCGTGCCTACGTGGGTTTCCTTCAGGTGCTCTGGTTTCCTCCCAAAGACACATAGATCAGGTCAACTGGCTGCTCTAAATTGCCCAGAGGTGTGAATGTAAGAGTGAATGGTTGTTCGTCTGTGTTGGCCCTGTGATAGATTGGTGACCTGCCCAGGGTGTAACCCCGCCTCTCACCCAAAGCCAGCTGGGGTTGCCTCCAGCTTCACCATGACCCTGACTGATAATGGATGGAGTTACATAAGCAGGACTTGACTTTTTATTTTTTATTTTATTTTTTTTAAACGTTATAGACTAAAAAACAGCAACATTTCCTTTGTATTTCGCTTCAAACCCTTTATTTTGAAGCCAGGATGAACTGTCTCCTTGATATAATCCTTGTCTTGATCTGCTGAGAGAAACCTGCTGAGATTGAGGCACGCTGTAGGATGATGCGTGTCCATGTGTTCGCTGTGTATAATGCGTCATGCCAACATCCTTCCTGATTCACTGTTACTCGCAGTTACGACACTCATTTATCATGACTTGACTATTATAACTCTGTGTCTCTCATTTATTTGATTCTTAACGCAGAACTGTGCAACACTGAGCTCATGTCCTAGATCAAGGCAGGTTTCTGTGTAACTGGGGCTTCATGTGCACACGCAGTTCTGATATTTGCTTGTCCTGTCTGTTTACCGAAGTAGGACCTGACACGTATCTGGTTCCTCGGTTTACATATTTCCTACGTGTGTCTGAAAACAGTAACTTCTTCCTTGTCATGCATGGCTGGGGAAAAAAAAAATCCAGGACCAGGATGAAGGATTACCATTAATTGTTTTTGTCTGAATAATGATTCTCTGTTATAGAAACAGAATCAGCACTTCCTGGCCATTCAGAACTGAGAATTCAGCAGCGTTGTGGTATAGCCACGGGTGATTTAAGACTGATTTCAGCTCCTCCAGCGCATACAGAGAGCTCAGGTCGTCTGCTGACAGGCGGAGGCGGTTGAATAGTGGTGCTGGGGGCTCTTTTTGATGACTGGCGTGTTGAGCTCGTGATCTGCAAAGTGAGATCAGAACTGAATCATTGCCAGAAGGTCATGCCGTGAGATTGTCAGACAAGTGACACATCGTCAAACCTCATCCTCATGACGGGTTTTCTCAACTCTGAGTAAAAAAACGTTTCTTCAGGGAAATTTCTCGGGGAGTTCACGCTATGAGGAAGTTTCCTTCAGCTGCCATCATGTGTTTCAGGCTTTTCTGTAAATATACATGTACAGTGTTTCCTAGAACACTTAAATACTACTTCATTTCTCAGTAAAGGAGGTGTGGCCTCTTGTGTGTCGACTGAGGAGGCGTGGCTTCTCCTCCCGCCGGTCCGGACGGAGGCGTGGCTTCTCCTCCCGCCGGTCCGGACGGAGGCGTGGCTTCTCCTCCCGCCGGTCCGGACGGAGGCCGGCCGACACGTTGGAGCGGTGGTTAACACACTCGCCTCACAGCTAGAAGATTCTGGGTCTGAACCTGTGAGTGGTGTACCTGCTCAGGATGTACTCCGCCTCTCACCTGAAGTCTGCAGGCACTGGCTCCAGCTTCTACATGACCGGCCATAGATGAACGGTATAGAACATGGATGGATGGAAAGATGCACACTAGTAAATTAAACATGGTTCCAACTGACCACAGTTTCACTGAGAGGAAAAAACTAAATCAAAAGAGAAACTTTCCACTATCTAATAATACCAAAACCACTTGAGGAACAAAGACCTGACAAGGGGAACGACCTGATGATTCCACCTGACGGACGATCTGTCTGACTGGAACTTTCCAAAATGATCAAAATGACACCGGGCGAAAAATCTGGTTTCAGTAAATCAGAAATGGGAACTTGACGGGTTCTGATTTTGCTTCTTTTTTTTCTCCTTTGTTTTGATTCGTTTGAGAGATTTCGCTCAACAGACTGAATAAAACTCGGCCGCTCGGTCAGGAGTGCTGAAGGTCGTGGTGTTTAAAAGGGAGCTGGTAAAGTGTACTAGTTCTGTAAAGTTCTTTTCTGAGAAAATGATGGATGAAGACATTTTGTGTTGTGTTCATCCCATATACACCCCAGGTTAAGGAACTCTTACATACACCCAGGAGCGTGCGTGCGTGCGTGCGTGCGTGCGTGCGTGCGTGCGTGTGTGTGCGCGTGTGTCGTTGTATTAAAATTCTCTTTCTCCCAGAGTGAATGAGGCGATCCTGTTTTTAGCTTTCCCTTTTTAAAAAATGAAATCAGATTTGAGGAAATTATAATTTCCTGTTGTTCAAACTGAAATTCTGTAAACTTTGTGGTGAACTAAAGAGGAAACCACTTTAATAACAGATGTTTCTCATTTTGTCTCTACGCTGCTTAAGAGGTTACGGATAGTGTTGAGCCTCGGGACATGGAGACACGGGTGCTCGTGTGTGTGTGTGTGTGTGTGTGTATTTAACTTGGTAATCAATACTCCTCAGTCTGCACCTCGCCTCATGTGCCTGTTGATATCTGCTCCACGGCTTTGACGTCTGTGTGTTCAGATTTACTGGAATACCCTTATTATTCACGTGAGCGGTTTCGTTCGTGTGTGAACACACATTTTAATCTGCACTCCACAGAGTGCGGGGATTTTGCTGCTTATTTGGCAACCCTGATTCAAGCCATGTACAAGGTGCTACTCCTTTTTAGAGGCCGTGTATATGAGAGCTGGCTGTACCCTGAACGAGATGTTGCCATAGAAACGATAAGGTGTCAGAGCAAGCGCGTTACTATAAACTACCGCCAGAGCCGCTGCTGTAGAAATTCACCGGCGCCTGAGCAGTCGAAGGTCCCCGCGCAAAATTATACTAAAACGTAAAACCTGTAAAAATACCGTTATTATTTTCTTGCACTCCAGCCACGTACATCGCCGCTCCTCTCCATTTCTTTCTAGCGTGTCGCGCTGTTACCAAAACATCCTCCGCGTCCAGCATTAATGACGTATTTTCCAGTTACGCCCGTGTTGGGGACGCATCGGGACGCATCAGCGTTTACACTACAGAAGGGATGTAGTTAAATGCGTCCCAGACCGCCTCGGCAAGTGGTTTGAGCGAATGCGTCTTGGAGGTGGTTTACACCTGTATTTAGCGCTGTCCAGTTGTGATCAGATCACCCAAGACGCATTTTAATACCAAGTGTAAACGGGGTCAGTGTGTCTCGTGTGTGACCGAGGCTCGGGCCGGAGCCGGCGCAGGATGAGTAGATGATCGCAAAAGGAAAAGCTGTGCTTTAGTCAGTATTTTGACAACCACGACAAGGCATGACATCCCCTCTTTAATGTCACCGGTGTCTCATCACACACAGCTCAGCTAGAAAACCAACACCCCTCAGGGTCACCATGGATACCTGGCCACGCATCCTCTCACGCGCTCGCTCAGTCCCGCTCTCGCTCCCTGTCTCTCGCATTCTCCATGTTTGTTCAAGCAACCCGAGACACTCCTCATTACCCAATCTAAAATAATAAATCTGTGTGTGTGTGTGTGTGTGTGTGTGCATGCATACGCCTGCTCTCCACTGTGCTGTTGAGGCATGTAAAGACTCGGGAGCTCTGACACGCCCAACACGTATTGTCTCCTAACGAATCGCTCCCATTAATCCCAGAGCAGGATGAGGAGCGATTCCGCTTCGTTATTTATCCCTCCGTTTTATCCTGTCCGGTCTTCACGGTTTCGTTTATCACGATTATGGATGTCGCTTCTCTGAGATCACGATTTAAAAAACGTTAACATGTCATTTATTACATGAGCCATGAAACTGTAGTGAATACAAATACATTTAAATTCTTGTAAAAACAATTTTCTGAGATTGTCAGTATGTTTTTAAAATAAAAAAAATGTGGTTAGAGCTAATTTTTATTTATTTATTTATTTATTTTTTGGACTAAACTTAAAAAATACAGTTTGCAAAAAATAAAAAAAACCTGTTCTTTTGTTAAATGTTAAATCTTTCTTTTTTGGTATAATTAAACAAAAGTAGGACTCGCCTTATGACTTCACATTATTTCTTTATAAAAAAAAAAAAAAAAAACACACATGATGATATTGCTACGGAACCCCATAAGGGTCATGTGGGTGGGAAATTCTATATATTTTTGAGCTGTTTTTTTGCGTTCCCTCGCAATTAGGTTTGGGGCTGTGGTCCGAAACTAGAGCTAGGGGGCGCTGTTCATTGCTGATCAGTTGATGGCCATCCTGCACAAAGAACGGTTAAGTGTTGATTAGTTTCCTGTGAAGTTATCGTTGGCGTTGCCATAGTGACGGCTCCTTCACGGGGCGTTCCACATCGCCAGGCTTAAAATCGTGTGTAACCGTTGATGCGGTAACGTTTTCCGTCAGGAGATGTTCGTGGAAGGAGTCTCCAGTGTCGGAGCTTTCGGCTGAGCGTCAGAGTTTACGCCTCGGCGCGGTTGCTCGGAAACGTGACACTCTGCCAAGAGAACGTTAAACATAATTGTTGATGAATTAAAAGCACTGTGGGTTATTTTTTAAAGAGGAATAAAACATAGGAATGTCGTGTTTCGGGATTCGTGATCCAGCTTGTGTCCTCCTACGGAGAAATTTGATCCTGCGAGCCTGAGGACGTTTCTGTAGGTCGCACCAAGCCTGCTTTAGTCACGTTATTTCATCCTGGGAACCGATTCTCCTAATACCTGGATTCTTCCTCGGATTACGATGTTGCGTAACGCGCCGCGCGGGCCTCGGACCAGCAGGAATAAAACCTAAAGCCTTTCGCATCCTGCTGTTAAACGATTAATGGCTCAAGGTTTGGACGTCAGCGTGCTGGCTAGAACTTTCCTGATCAATTTGTTTTTAATTCAGCATTCAGTGAGATCTTTCATGTTCACGTGTATCATCAGTCCCGGGTCTCCCTGGATCGTAGGTAGATGTTCCTCACGCTGTTTTGTGCTTTCCTTTTTTTTTTCTTCTGCTCCTTATGTTCTTATATTCACGTGTAATGTTGCAGAACATCCATGAGACAAGTTGGTGCCTGTTCTCGTACGTTAGAGCAGCTGAAGGCGATCCTTCCTGTCTGTTTTGTTTTTGTTTTCTTTTCCTAAAAACCGTACGTCATGTCACGTTGCAGAGGAACCTCAACTTGTAAACTCCTGTCCTGAAGATGTTTGACGTTCCAGCTGGACAATGAATCAACACCGCCCGACCAATCGGGATGGCAGGTGTCCCACGCGGTGGTGTGATGCAGGGCCGAGTGGCACCGTACTGTACCGATATCACGGGGTCACATCACAATATGCCTTTCTGAGATCATTGGCGGTGTGGTGATCTTTTTTCTCTCTCTCGCTCTCTTGTAACTTAAAAAAGAACGTTTGTACCGAATCTTTAAAATAGTAAAAGTATTTTTTTTTTTTACTAATATAAAAGAAATATAATATTTATACTATACTAATACTATACTATACTAATAATATATTATACTATATTATTAGTGTTTGGATTTTTTTTTATTTGTGTTTTTGTCGTACAACCCAATTTCTTATGTAGTAAATGATAATAATAATAATAATAATAGTTATTATTTTAATATAAAAAAGGAAAATTGGCACTGAATCTATTAAAATAGTGAAATATATTTTTAAAAACTTAAATTTTAAGATTAATGGCATTTAGTTGTAGTGACGTTGTAGACAAAAGTGCTTTTTATTGTAGTTGTGGTGGGAAAAAAAAAACCCCTGACTTCTTCGCTTCCTCCTAAACATGAGCGGTTTTTCTGCTTTTTGAATTTCCACCGGCTTTTAATTTCCCTTCTTGCACTTGTCCGAACGCTCCTCGTCCGGTTTCTGTTTAGTGACTCCCCCGAGTCTGAGGTGGCCAGTTTAGCAGCGTGACATTTTAACTCCATGTGAAACCCAGAAGGAGCCGATCGCTCTAACTCACCAGAAAGGTCACGTACGGACGTATCGTTTAAGCCATTGTTGAAATGAAAGGCTCCGCCCCCTGCTGTGATGTAGAGTGAGCCGTTTCTCACGTCCCCTTTGACATGTTTGTCCCCAGGACCCACTGCAGAGGGATTTAATTAAAGGCAGCTGTGAGATGAAGACGTGAGGATGTGAGGACGCCTGCTCGTGGCTGGGTGACGGCTGAAGCTGGACTCCAGTCGAGGCAGATTATTGAGGCTTCTGTAATCAGCTCCATCATTATAGCGTGCGAGCTCGAGGGAGTTTCTCGTTTTTATGGTTATTTTGTGCGTGTGGTTTGGCTCGCCTCCCGCGCGGTCGGGTAACGGCAGGAATTTATCCCGTTTACTTTAAGAGTCCGCCTGGAGAATCGGACATGGTGTGGGTGTGGGTGTGTGTGTGTGTGTGTGAGACGTCGTAAAGCGTCTTGTTATAGCTTCAGTATTATGTTGTTATACAGGCTATAAATAGATGGATCATTTTTAATATGTAATTAATTTTAGTTTTAGATTGTTAGTGTGGAGTTAAAAAAAAAAAGTTTCTAAAAGTTTTTAGTTTTAGGCATTATTATTTTTTTTAATTTTTCATTTGGTTAAGATCTCTATTATTATTAATAATAATAACAAAAAAATTGTACTCATCATATTTATCACTGTATTATGAAGATTGTCAAATTGTGTATTCTGAGTGTTCCTGTTCTCCTAGTTTCATCTGCGTGCGTGTGTGTGTGTGTGTGTGCGCGCACACGCGCGTGTGTGTACATTATGTCATCCAGCTATTTCTGGTATTTACTGGAAGCGCTTTGTTTCTGGGTTTCTTCACCAATCAGGAGGAAATTTACTTCCTGGTTTGAAAATAAAATATTCCGAAGGGAACCTTTCAGACTCGGCAGGGATTTACGCTTTCTGTTTAGAGGAACCTCTTTATTTAACTCCTTTTCCCCGCCTCACTGTGAGGAAATCTTCCAGCTCCTAAGATTTCATGCGTGTGTTAAAAGCACTGTAAAGCTGATGGGACTCTGAGGCCTCGCTAGCGCTCGCCGACCCGATCAGGTCCGGTCCGCTTTACACGTGATCAGTACACGTGATCAGTACACGTGATCAGTACACGTGATCAGTACACGTAACCTCGACGTTCGAAGTCATCTCCGCTGGGGTTTAATGAGAACAATCAAACCAGTCATTTGTTTGTGTATTTCGGCCTGATATTGGAGGCATGTGGCTTTTTTTTGTTGGCTGTGTTTCTTAGATGATCTATATTTAGATATTATTTATATATGATAACAGTATAGGCTATTTTTGGAGGCATCTTTGCTCAGTTCTGTTTGTCCAAACACAAGGCAAGTCAGGCTTGAAGCGATTCTCAGGAAATCAAACACATCAGTACTTTGTAGTCAGTTTGCCCTTTTCAGCTCCTGAGCCGTCATCAGTCCTGCAGCTCCGGGGAAACGGCAGCTAAAGCAGACTTTAATCAGGTTTAAACATACGGTGTAATGGGGGGTGAATGTTAAATATCTGCAGCAGTGATCAGAAGGTTAGGAGTTCAAATCCCTGCTGCAGGACCACCTACAGCTCTCTCTGTCTCGCTCTCCCTCTGTCTCGCTCTCCCTCTGTCCCTCTGTCTCGCTCTCCCTCTGTCTCTCTGTCTCGCTCTCTCTCTGTCTCGCTCTCCCTCTGGCTCCCTGTCTTGCTCTCTGTCTCGCTCTGCCTCGGTCTCGGTCTCGCTCTCCCTCTGTCTCTCGCTCTCCCTCTGTCTCTCGCTCTCCCTCTGTCCCTCTGTCTCGCTCTCCCTCTGTCTCTCTGTCTCGCTCTCCCTCTGTCTCTCTGTCTCGCTCTCCCTCTGTCTCTCTGTCTCGCTCTGTCTCGCTCTCCCTCT